>JAUBOD010001053.1:2041504-2056919 GCA_032353885.1 Nothura maculosa
GCTGCTGCTTTTTGTTCACTCTGGGATGCTGCTTCTTAAGTCAGGTGCTGTATTATGTAGGTCTCTTATTGTGTGACGTGACACTCATTTTTAGCAGGCAGGTTAGTCTTTCCCTTTCCTGTGTGGTGCATGTGAGGGCTGGGGTTCTGTGCCCTGAGCAAGTGAAGAGGTTCAGGTGGCTCTTGCCAGGCTCAGGGTCACAGGAGCAGTGCTTGGCTGAGCTAAGATGTTGTTAAGCTAAGATCAATGTGCTAATGTGATAATTACAATGTGCTAATTGGATCTTAGAGCAGCCTGCTACGTGCCAGCCTAAACGTTGAGCCCCCTCTTTGGCTGGGAGCTCAACCTGTCATGGTTTCCTAAAGTTACAGCACAAGTTCCGTTTCTGGAGTTGTTGGAAAGGAAAGACTTGCTATGTTACCAACAACTTAGCAGAAAAGATGGAATCTGCAAGGAGCAGAGGAGGGTCTGTTTTGTGCCTGTTTCTTCCACATGTGAAATTTGTAAGCTGAATATATTCTGTTTTAATCTTAAATGTCATAGGTAATATTTTGTAGTCACAGATTACAAAATTTCTGCTAAATTTTGTTGTCTAGTGCTCTAATAGTGTGGAGTGAAGCTGATCCTAAAGGTATTATATTAAAAGTTGGTATCTCACTTGTGCAGCAGTTCCCACCTGGTAAGAGGGAGAGCTGCGATGCCTGCTGAGGGCTCCCTGTGATTTTTGCCAAACTGTTAGAAGGCAGTGAAAGCTCTATACATGGAGTGAGGTGCCTGCCCTGTGCTGGTGTTATGATTTTTGCCATTGCTCTCGCACTGTTTCCTCATCTGTAGCCAGTGCCTGGAGAAAAGGAGATTAGCTCTGTTTCTGTGCAATTTTTAGTTACTTTGCTGGGCTGGAGCTATTTGCAGGAATGCAAATGATGATGGTGAATTTTGTATTTGATGGGCACTGGACTGAGCCTGACAAATCAATTTACACAGGCTGGAGCTGTCAGACAGGAATAGGTTCCCTTGCCTTCATTACTAACCAGCCTCCATTTGAACCAATGACCTAGAGGTGAAAAGCTCAGTACTCCATTACCAATCCTCTGATCTATCCATATGTTCTTTTGCTTAAAATCCCTGTAGTCCTCTTAAGCAGAACATGCAGTAAATATTGAGCATCATTTGCACTTGTAAATACCGGAGCGCTGTCCATTCCAATTGTCTGCCGTGCATGTGAGGACACTGCAGTTAAATATAGCAACAATTTCTTACAGTCCCTGGCTTTTCATGGGAAACCCTCATAGAAAGGCAACCATATGGCAAAACCCAGCATTATCTTAAGACTATTAACTAAGAACCTATTGCTGCCATTAACTGGAAAATGAATCCATAGCACTAAGTAGCATCCTGGGAGTTATTAATAGCCTGAGGATGCTGCTAAGAAAATAAGTTAAATGAAATATGATTAGTAGTCATCCCATCGACATTTTTGCACATTCCTATTTACCTATGGAGGCGTTTCAGAGTGTATTACCCTTATGGCATGTCTACTTAGTGTGCTCTTTACTGAATGTCTTTGCTCTGCTCAATGTTGTAAAAGCAGATAATAGTTTATTTTCCATAGATTAAAAAAATAGACTGAACAAAATATTTGGAGTAACCAGCTAGCAGAGAATTATCCGTTTTTCTATTCATTCTGACGTGAAATGTTTCTAGGCAACCTGCCTAACAGGAGGAGGTCAAGAAATGTAAATACTTGTCTGTTTTATTCTCTGGTTGTAAGGCTGTTAAAACAAGTTACTATCTGCAGATCATAATTGCTGTGTGCTGCAGAAATAACACTTGCATTCCTATGTATTTGGATTTTCCTTTTTATCTCCTTATCTCTTTTCCTCCAGTCCATAACTCCATTCTCCTCTGCAGCAAGAGAGAGTGTTGGGGCTAATCTGTCCTGATTGATCTACTGCCAGGTGGAACATAGAAAGGGTGATTTTTGCCTACTTCCCCACCACTAAACATGCAGAATTTGATCTTCTTCCTCTACTTGTCCATCAGTTTTTGTGTAACCAATAGGAACATAATTATTTTTGACATCTCCATTTTCTTGTACCAATAGATTCAAAAAATTTTGTGAGGAAACCAATTTTTGTCATGCGTTTCTGTAGGCAGTAGTAAAGATAATTTGCTGCCTGATTTACTAGTGAAATGAGGCTTATATGATCATATTGTCTCTTATAGTGTTTTGGGTGCATGTACCCCACTTAGGGCATTATCTATGTGTGTCTCTATACATATAATCTTTTCCTTTCTTTCTTTTTGCATAACCTTTCTGCTCCATGGACTGTGATCAATATCTGTTTTGTCATTTTTCCCACCCCTGTTATTGTGCTGCATGTGTTTTCCCAGGCTTCTCTTATTAAAGCAACAAGTTTGAGTCTTTGCTCTTTGAAGAACTGAATGGATCAGTTTTTTAAAACAATTTAGAACAATTTTTAAAATTGTGAGTGGTTCCTTCTTCTGAACATGGCTCCGAGCCTTAAAAGATACCATTTCATGTCTTTTATTGTGCAATCGATGTAGGTGTGTAAGCCTTGCCTGTGTTAGACCTCTTATGTATGAGTTTATTTTGCTGTGTTCAGTGTCGCTGCTGTTCAAATGAGCAGCAATCGGCCTCCCTGATGTGGTTGTGTGAGGCTGCGCTTGGCAGAGCTTTGGCAGGGGGATGTGGGGTGATATGAGTGGCAGAGGAATCTGCTTGTCGGTGACTTGCACGATATTCTGAATTGCGACCTTTAATATTTTTCAATATGGTATTCGCTTGTGGAGCATTTCCCTAAGAATAGCTCAAAGAGCAAACCATGAAAATTAAGCCAAAGTGGGCGTATGTAAGATGACTTGTGAATGATGAAGGCAAGGATGGAGATAGCAGATGTGGAAAAGAATTGCAGATTGACCTTGGTGAGTTTGTGTTGGCTGCAGCAGTGTGACAAGCCATGAATCCCAGTGAACTTCTGCTTAAATACTTTGCAGTAGGCCCTCGCTTTTTACATTCTGCCATAACAGATTCAGTGTGTACATTTGGTTAAACTTGTTCTGTTCCCAGACTGGAAGGCTAAAAGCCTTACTTTGGGAATTATTTTCCCCTGTGGTCTTTAAACCATCCAAGTTTTCTTAGCTGTAAAGCTCAACTGCTTTCTAATCCCTTTTAAATTGGAACAGTAAATGTGGGTTTGTTGTAAACATCTATTTTTAAAGTGTAGTCAAGCCTATAAAACTGGCACATGTGTTTGTTTTTCTTTTACGAGCATATGTATATATTGCAAATAAGCATTAAGTAGTTGCTGGTCTGAAGGTTAATAGTGGAATGAGCAGGAACAGGTAGGACAATCTGTAGTAGATGCAAAAGAATCACAATTTGTGTAGAATTGTTTTCTCTGGTACAGTTTGGGTTTTAGAAGACTGTTGAGATGAGAAGCATTAAAGCTTAATGTGCACTTAACAGGAAGCTCCCTCAAATTGGTGTCACTGTTTACATTGGGGAGTCAATGAGGGGTGGATGGAAACAGCTCACAGGGGAGAAGCCTTCAGGGAATCAAGGGGAACCCGGCCTCAGTTTGTGTCTCTGCTCCAGCCTTTCTGCACTCATCAGCAAACACCTCCCAACCTCTTAATGTCTAAACTTGGTAGAATAATGTTTGGGGTCTGTATTTTTTCCTTTTTATTTTTCCTCTTGGAATTTGATAGGTGATTTATTATACTTTCACTTTTGAAAATAATGAATGGCCTAAAAATAGGCAACAGTGATTCAGACTTGTGGGAGAGAGCTTGAAGAGGAGGATTCTTCCATAAGCATTTTCATAAAATGTTAAAATTAATGTATTCTAGGAAGTGGTTTGCAAGTAAAGTATGTCACGAAGCATGGGAGAGCAAATGGCTTCCTGAGCTTCCTGCTGCTGTATCCAGTAGAATGAAATTATAAAGGGATCAATAAACAACAGCTAATGTATCTCTTAGCACTTTGGAACACTAGCTGTTACTATGACATGGAAACAGGTTAGTGCCATCAATTGAAATGCATGTTATCCAAGAAAATAGGTCAGAGGGAGGCGGGGGGAGAAAACAGGTAAAAATACAAGAAAATTGTTAGTTATGTACTGTAGCTACTCCTAGAACTTTTTATTTTATTACTAATATACTGTACCTGAGGAATGCTAATAAAAACAAAGAAAAAAATCACAGAACATGACTGACAAAATTAGCACTCTCTGCAAAGTCCACTGTGGACATCATTATGTCCAGCTAATCTATTCAGCACTTACGTAATCTTGTAATAGATAATATCTGGACAGTATATATTCTTGAAAAATGTCAAATAATGAATTGTCAGGAAAAGCTTTAGGTCTTTTGGTTTTGACTTCTTCATACAATTGAAATACAGAGATTTTGTTTGAAAGAGACCTACAAGGGAATGGTGCAGCGTGAGCTTGGCAGGACTGCAGGGTGTGCAATAGTTTTGATTGAAATGCCGCTTGAGTTGTTCCCAATTTGTTTAAATTCTTTAGACTAAACATTGCCAGATGAACTTTCAGACAAGCTTTCCAAATAATAATGTTTTAATTTACTGTTTTAGGGCAGAACAGTTAAGAGAATACTGCCTGTTTGTCTGGTATGAGAGCTGCAGGGCAATTCCAAATCTCGCTATATTCAAATCTTGCTCCAGCAGGACCTGGCTGTGCTCCCAGGCAGAAGATGACAGAGACTTCCCGTGCCCAAGGCAGAGCGAAGGCTTCGTGCTGCAGTCGCTTCTGCCTCCAAACAGCCCTGGCTCTGCCCTGCTAGAGACATGAGCAGCACTGGGGAGATCTCCTCATGCCGAGAACATCCCTGCAGAGGGATACGTGAGAGGAGGTGGAAATGCACCATGCCCAAGGGATACGTGAGGCTTTGGTGAGAGGAGGTGGAAATGCACCATGCCCTACTGCCCTGCTCAGTTCTCCTTTGAAAAGTGGTAACTTAGGTATCACTGAGTTGCAACACCTTTATTTTCCTCTGATAATTACAGCATATATTGTTTGTATAGGAATTAGGATTGATATTGATTCATCAAAAAACTTTAAGTTTTTTTGACATAATCTGAATTTATATAAAAAGAGGAATCTGAAGTCTAAAAAAACAAAGAAAATTGTGCCATTTTCCACATGTCTCTACCCTTCCACTTTATTTTCATGGTACCAGTAGAAAAGTGTGCGATAATCCTGCAAGTGCCATTTGTGGACTTCCTTTCCTCTTATTCTAACTTGTCTGGAACTAATTTGAGTAATGGCTTGAATGCTAAATGGAGGAGTGCATACTTCTGTGCAAAGATGGGAATAAATCATATTAAATTATAAATTACATAGTAATTGCTTGCTTTGAAGAATACTTCTTTGGAAACTTAGCATGGATCAAGTATTTTCCTTAGAAGACTTAACTAACTTATGAGATGATAGATTCTAACTTCTAAAGAAATTGTTAATTTAATAAATTGTTTACTTAGGTAAACAGACATTAATCTTGCATAAGAAGGAGAAGTTTCTGACACACATTAAAAATGTTTTCCAGAGAAAAATCTTGCTGTTGGCAAGATTTAGCTTAAATATAATGTACATGAGATGAAATAAAGCAAGAGAAGCAGTGTGCTCTTTCTCCTAGGGAAAATCAGTCAACAGAACAAGCCTACCTTTGGAGTTTAGCCTGGCTTTGAAACAGGAGGTCGCCAAGGCATTGTACACATGTGCCTGTTGCTGGGTATGTTGCTCCCACCAAACACTTTTTTTTTTTTCTTTTTTTTTTTTCCCCCTTTCTCCTTCTGGTATAAACACAGATGGAAGTAACTTTCGCTTGATTACAACCAGTTTTTAAGGAGACTTAACTATGTAAGTATTTTCAAAGATGCAGCATTTGTACTTTCTCTTTATTTTTGTAGAAGAAAATAAGATGTGTTTACAATTAAAAAAAAAAAAAAGTAAAGTGAGGGAGAATTAATATTAGCTGCATAACAGGCTATTTCCTGTTGGCAGATCCGATAATGGAATTGTTTGGAAGCGATGATGAGATTTCAATCTTTCTAAGACTGAGGATGGCCAGATCTAGGCTCCTCTTATCAGGCAGTGCAAAACTCTCGATAATCTTGAGAAGAAAGCTAAACTCTTGAAAAGGCTGGGTTTTACCTAGTCCAGGACTAGATGAAGGCTCCTGGTTGCAGAGACTAGCTCTGCGCTTAAGCTTTGTCTTCCGAGCAGCTTATCTCTTCAGAAGGGAAGTGGTAGGAGCACAGTGTGCTGCTCCCTGAAGGAAGCGTGTCTGCACTGACTAATGCATGCAACTGTCTGTTTTTCTTTAGTGGAATATTCCTCTCTCCCTCCACTTTTGGAAAACTGTTCTTTGTACTGTGCAGGTCAGTGATGGTTTTCTTACTGATCTTTTAAAAATGTAATGGATGCTAATGGAGCCGTACAAATAAAAATGTTGACAAGGCAAATATTTTATCCTGAGAATTCTGGGGTTTGGAACATGTACACTTGTAACTTTCCGAAAGGATAATGTCTTCCTGAAAAAAATAATGGTCAAATAGATGCCTGCTTGATTTTTTTTCTCATATTGATGCTTTCCAAGACAATTAACACACCTGCAAAGTTTAATTACTTAATAGTTCCTTTCGGTGTTCAGCACTTTTTGCATGCTGTAATTATCCAAATCACTTGACAAGAGCAAAACAAGACCTTTTGCTGTAGTGCTATTCATTAAGTGCACTTTAGATTTCTCTATGTGGGGGAGAAAAAAAAATAAATCCCTTGAACCAACAAAAGTTATCTCTGTGTTTGCCTGTCTTCTGCGTGCTCCTTAGAAATTCAGTGCCAGATCCTGGGGCTGTCTGTAGGCTTGTTTGGACTTAATGTCACTACTTGTTTATATTCTCGCCCTGTTGGGTAGATTGATGGCTTTGGAATTGAGGTTTTGAAAATTGGAAGCTGGAATAAGCAACCTATTCCACTGCCAAAAACCCACTTGACATTTTATAAAGAAGAATATCTTCCTGGAGGAAATACCAGGATCTTTGTGTAGTTTCAGGATGGAATCGCTTTGGAAATTCTATGTATTTGTTCATCAGAGAAAATTTTTCTCTGTTGCTCTAGGTTTCTGTCAGTGTATGCTGATGCTGCAGAAGTTATCTGAAATTTAGGCTAGGATAATGTAGAGCAGCACTTGGTTCCCTGCTGTTTAATGGTAATGATTCTCTTGCTTGTACAGTAGCTTCTGTTACAGTCCCAAGTTTCTCTCTGGAGTGAATTTCTGTGGTTTAGATGCCTGATGCCTCCTTGGGTAGCAATCCAAGATTGGATATATGGACAGTTGTACAGATGAAATCAGCCCTGTTCTCACAAGCTGTTCATAATTCAGATTGAGATCTGATATTTCGACTGAATAAGGAATAAGGAAAGCATCTCAATGCCAGTTAGCCTGTATTTTCACGGTGGCATAAACTTGCAAGAGGTACTACTACAAGAAAGCAATAATACCTATTATGTAAGTAATTGGGAGGCAAATTACTGTTCTTGCATAATTAACCCGTTATCTAAAGTCTGCCTCTTTTGTAAATTACTACAAGGTAGGTAGTTTACTTGGCCCTTGCAGATTTTTTTAAGCAGAAAGGAGAAAAATTGTAGAGAAAACACAGTAATCAGGAGGGGAGCGGTTGGCTTGGAGCTCCCCTGTCATTTGCTGATTTTGAACTTCTGATTCTTTGAACTTCCACTACTTTTTTTTTTCCCCCCCATTACTCCTACCCCAGAGTAATTCTTTTTTTCAATTTTTGTAGTTCTCTCCTCTTTGTCCTCAACTTTATGCAGATGTTGTAGGGTAGCTGCTTTTCTGAGCTGGCATATTTGAACTTAGTATCATATGCTCTTTACTGTCTTATTTTTTAAGCGTTCTTATGGAAGATGGATTTTGGTGAGAGTTCATTGTCTAAATTCTCCTGTCTTCATCCTGGCTCTAAACTACTAGATTAATTCTTGCTTTGTCTTACTAAGCAGGGGTAGCAAATATCTATGCTTGCCAAAGCAGTATGCTGGCAAAAAAATTATTTATTCAGCACTGTATAAGCACATTTTTAATTTGAGCTGGGTCTTTTTTTTAAAACGTAATTAATTTAACTTTTGTAGTTTCAAAATAGCCCAATTTTAGGCTGGAGAAGTGTTGACCTGGCAAAAGGAGAGTAAATGAAGAGCAGAGCAGGTTGTGTGCTCTGCTTGGTGGCGAAGGCAGATCCATGCTTAAGAAGGGAATGTGCTTTATAATGTCGTTGGGTTTAGCTCATCCTCTCAAACAGTGACTGTGGGCGGGATGATGCTCTGGAAGAGATGACAGGATTTAAAATTGCAGAGAAGCCAGAACTGGGCTGCTCTGGCAGCAGGGCCTCCTTAGAGCCGCAGCCTCCACCGCAGCCCGTCCTGGATAGTGGGCGGGTTCTGCACCTTGCTCACGGCTACAACTGGATCCTACGTGGTCTTTTCACAGGAATTGCCCTGAAATATATTAGTTTTTTTTTGGGGGGGGAAGATGGGAGAAGTGCTTGGAGGATATGCAAAGTACTGTAGTTACACTGCATTACAGTGAATATGTTGTTACCATATTGTTATCATACAGTTAGCAGGTGATCTTGCTCATCTTGCCTATGTGCTTATCCATACGCAGATGGTGGAAATTAAATCTAATGCAATGGATGAACTGTGTAATTCAGTCTTTCTCTGGACAGAGATTAATCAGCTATTTCTTGTTGTGGGTTCTAACTATAAAGAAAGTGATGTTGAACCTGGGGCTAAAATAAAGTGTAAACAAGCCTTGTGAATGCAGCTGGTTCCTGGCTGCAGTAGCCATTCAAATTGGGTTAGACAGTGGTTAATGTAAATGTTAAGCATTTGAATGGAATTCCAGAATGTCTGTGAGAATAGCACAGAAATTAATCGTGTAGCAGATCCTGAATTAGATAAAAAAGAGCTCTTATTTTTTTTCTGAGGGTATTGTTAGGATCCTGGATCAATGTCTTCTTTTTTAAATCCACAGAAGTAGCTGTGACACACGAAGCAGCTGTGCAAATCATGTCTACAGTCTTCCTGCAAGGTATGTCGCTTACCCAGTTTATTTTCCTGACCACATTAAGTTCTCCATTGAAATGATCAAGTTGAAAGAGCTGTAGTAATTAAATGGCAAGCACCTATGCATCTTTATTTTTTTTTAAGAAATGAACAGTTGCAATGTAAATTCTTTTTTTTTTTTGCTAATTTATATACCTAAATCACCAGCAGTTTATACTAGCATGTCTTAGTTTTCAGTGTAATTGGAGAGCGCATGGCATTAGTCAGTTAATGCAGGTCAGCCGGTAATCACTATGTGAAGTCATGACAAATTAGTGATTTAGTATCGTTCCCCTGTGATGGACAAATCCCAGTATAGCTGGAATGGTATTTTTTTCTTTAAAAGCTTTAGTATTTATAGTATTAGGTACATATGGTCAGGAAATCCCAAAATAGTCTGTGCTGTTTTTCCAGCTTTGCTTGCACAGGTCACATTGTGATGTTTTTATTCCCCTTTGATGTTAAACTTGTTAAATTTTCCTCTCATATGTATAATATGTAGCCAGAAAACTCTACAATGTATCAGATAATTCTCAAAGACTTTCCAAAACTTAGTTGTTAGAACGTTTGTGTTCTAAATATCCTTCTGTGTTTATTCCGCTAGGCTGTTTTGGTGTTTAATTTACAGCTACCTAACTTTCTCTTACTGCTTTGGTCTTTGTTATTGCAAAGAAAGATTTTCAATACAGGGAAGAGCTAGAAGGCCATGGGTATGCTTAGTGAACATAGAAGATAACAAACTGTTCTCTGTTTTGTGTAATCATTGTGCCTGTGAAAGCCTGTGAAAAGGAAATTGAGTGTATGGTTAATACCCTGCAATACACTTAAGAATACTTAAGCTTCTACTCGGTTATCTGGCAAAAATCAGCCTGGCTACACTGGAGCGGCTGATTTCTATTTTGTTTTTTCTCTTCATTGCTGTTTTAAAATAATGATATCAAGCCTTTAAATCTTGAGCTGCCACTTCCACAAACACATGTACAATAATAAGACTGCATTATTATGTGGTTTCATTCTGGGCAATGACAACAAGTGCCTAACATGGGTGAGGTGGCGGTGTAACTATGTAGGGCTGCACAGAAAGCTCTTGCTTTGTGTGCTGGGCTGCCAGAATAAACACATCCCTGGAGCAGTAGTGTCTGCACTGCCACCAGTGCCAGGTTTCACCTAGCTGGTGTGCTGCAGTTTCTCATTCACAGTATGTATATATACTTGTAGGCAGACTACTCGGCCAGTCTAGCTATAACATGGTGTGTACAGAGACACATTTAATAATTAAAATGAAAGCGACACTAATGTGCTGCGGAAGGTGCACTAGTTAGTCTAGTAGGATGGCAGGTCTGGATTACAAAGTCCTGGTTCTGTCAGTTCTACTGTCCTCTTGCAGAACTGCTGTGTTGCATTTGAACTAGAAATTACCAGCCAGTTTAGAAAGACCTGTTTCTTGTTAAATCCTGATGCTAAGTTGTTTCTTCGGCTGTATCGGATGAAATTGACACTTTTAACAGTTAAAAAAAAAAGTGACTGTAGCTATTTCAGTACCACGAGCAATTACTTGGAGTACTGGAAGATTGGAAAAGAAAAACAATTGGTAGAAGGGAAGGAGCCAGGGAATAATAGGCCAGTCCTTTCATCTTCACTGCTTTTAACAAATTCTTGCACGAAGTATGAGCCTCTGTGAGGAAACAAGAGAGTGACTCACAACAGCCCTGAGTTTAGAAAGAATAAATTGTCAGGCTAGTTTAATTTTCGTCTGTAACATGATAATAAAGCCTATGAAATGACAAGAAAACAGTGAATATTGACATGTTAGTGATGTTTTTGATGCTCTTTCATGTGATATTCTTATAAACATTTGAAGAAACTTGTCCTCAAATAAACTGTTGTGGAGTAGGTGCAAAACTTGATGCCTGTGACTGGTTGTTAACGATTAGCTGTCAGAATGAAATGGATGTATTGAATGCCCACGGTCTGTTGAGTCTGTACTAGTTCTGGTTCACTTAAATGTTTTCATTAATGACCTTGATGTTAGAGCAGGGATTGTGCTTGCAAAACTGTCAAGTTACAAATGCCTCCAAACTTGGAGGGACGGCAGGTGTATTACAAGTCAAGTTTGAGAGCTCCAAATTATTTTGGAAAAAAGAAAAGTGTATGAGGGAATATTGGAAAATAAATATGAACAACTTTTAATAATTTCCATCTAAGTATAGAATTTAAATATACAAATAAGGTAAGAAGAAGCAAGTATTTAGATGACAATACTGCAGAAATCCTGCTATTGTATAAAGGCAGGCACTATATTGGGAAGGATAACAATATGAACATAAATGTTATTATAAAAATATAAGTACTATAAACTGTGTGTATATCAGGTATGTATATTATGAATAATATAAGTAAATATATAATACAGTATAGTATAGATTTATATATGTATATTTATATCTGTAGGCTATTTCAAGAAGGTAAGAAGTTATCAAATGCAAATCCATGATAGGTAGGACAAGACAAGTGAACTAACATTGTGGCAAAAAATGTTGATTGCAGAGCAAAAGGATTTGTTTCTGGGAAAAAAAAAGTTGAATGTTTCTTTTCCTAAGGATTATTTTCATTTGACTTTATTTGAATAATAACAATTTTTAAACCAATGAACAATTAAAGGTAGGAAGTCCTTGAATACTTTTCATTTTACTGGTAAAAAAAGCAGCAGTTTGGACACCGGAGACGGTCTATCCTAAGACATTATCCACCGACTAGTGGGCATGATGCAGACAGGCCCCATATTGCCAGTCCTTCCACTCTGAATTAGTCTTCTAACTGGGTAGCCTTTATTATGGTTTTGTTGCTTCCTCACCACATAAGCACTAGGTGCATCATACGGCATTCTCGGCTCTGTTCCTAGTTTATGCCCTTGACACGCCTTAATAGTCAGTTTTATTTCTTTCTCATTTTCATAATAACTTCAATTGTCAGCCCAGCTCTTTGGGGGCTCAACATATTATTATTGTAAGAAAACAAGGAGTGTACTGTAACTAATTGTTTTGTTTATAAAATCTTTCCCAATTTCCATTGTGTGTTTCTCCACTGAGAAATGAGTGAATGCTCACTTGCCTGAGGCTGTAACATGTGTTGGTAGCAAATTCCAAGTCTGTATTTGCATTATTACACCCTAGAATACTCTGCTTTAATCATCACACTTGGAAGTTACCTTGGTTAGCAATTTCAGTTTCCATTTTTCTCAAAGAGGCCTAAGTGATTGCAGGAGCTGAAGCCAGCAGCCTGTGCACAGCGCAGCATGCGAAACTCGAGTTGTGTGCCTGAGAGTGGAATTCCTGACGGCCTCGGGCACTGCTTAATGGAGCTTTTTGCTTAAATAAATATGTAGAAAATTCCATCATGTTGGGGTTCTTTCTTCCTAATAATGTACGCTGTGCTGCTTGCGATTTGCATGTTTGGCAGGGGTTTCTGCATTGCTCCATTGCCATTTTTAAAGGTTTCTGTGAGGGAACTTGGGAGTTCTGACAGCTGGACACGAGGGAGTGAGCAGCCTTTAAACACAAGGCAGGAGATCTGGTTTGGAAGCTTTAGGGACCCTGCATCCTGCAGGGAAACATCCCAGAGCTTTCAATACAGATGGAGCTTTCTTGCAAGCCAGGGAGAAGGCTCGAGGTGATGTGAAAGATGTCTTTGTTAGTGGCTTTGATCTAAGGGGATGATCTGAACTCCTGTGTTTCTTCGTCTAGATCATTTGCTGATCGTATCCTGCATCCAGCACATAATTCTGGCTAAATCCTGTAAATTCTAAGTTTTTTTCATCATCACATAACTTTTCTTAGTTGGATGGTTTTGTTCATACTACCTGCAAAAAAAGTCATTCTGTGATTGATTATTTAAATGCTAATCATTAGCTTTCAAGGTTTCAGGTAGATGCATAGGGAAGAACTCACAAGTTTATGCATGTTCAGGTTTGAATCATTCTTAATGGTATTCTTGAGAGCCAGAAAATCTTATTTTTAATTTGAAGACTTAGAGCTGCATTTATGAGTTCAGGAAGTAGGAAAGATATTTGAAATACATGGGACTCTTACTTAATGTCAAGCAAAGAAGTGCTGTTTATTGCTGCTGAACACCCAGTGACAAAATGATCTATGAAAAACATGCTAAAAAATGCCTCTCGGAGGATGCCGATGCCAACAGTACGTGCCAGTGGTCTTGCAAGGATGAAATGACTGTGTAGGAGGAATGTATAATAAGGACACACCATGGTACAGACACGGCAAGATGTTGCAATCTCATCAACCAGTTCTAAGCCGTAACGATGCTTCTGGGTATGTGAGAGGTTTGAAAACAGAGACAGAAGAAAACAGAGTTTGGTGCAACTCGGGTGAGTGGGTTCTGAGTGGCTGGAGCTCTGGAGGTCAGTGAAGCTGCCGGCTCGTGCTGGTGGCCGGCGGGAGGGCCATGGGGCCGCCTCTCCCTGCGCTCCCGGGCAGCGGCTGCAGCGGCGCTTGCTCCGGGCGCAGCCTTTCCAGTGCTGGAAATCTGTGCCAGGGATGGTTGTCACCGAGCTACGCAGGATGCACCGTAACTATTGCCCTATGGCCCTGCCAGCGGGGCAGCAGGTAGGAGCTGGTGAAAGGAGCTGTGGAGGGGTATGGAGCGGCAAAACTGTGTGCCTCATATACCCCTCGCTCAAGTGCGCTACCTAAAGGTGAGTTTCCACGCGTGTCTGAGGGCTGATGGATCAGAGGGGTATTAGAGGGGCTAACGTTGCTCGGAAAACACATTAATAATGTAGAATATTGACTTACTGGAGGGGGACAAAGAAAAAACCCCAAAACAAAAAAACTCTTGTCCAGTGCTTGGAATCCCCACCAAGGGCAAAGTCCCCGAACGTACAAGTGCAGTATTTATTTGGGGAACCCAGCTTGTAAGTATAAGCACTTGTAAGCTGGAGACAAGAAAGCAAAAGGTTTGAGTGTTACTTGGAACATATGCAGAAACTCCCCCTCTTTTTTTTTTTTTTTTCATTACCATGAAGATTTAAGGGAGACAGATATAATTGTTTCACATTGAATCTTACCTGTTGGTATTAGAAGAAAGAAATGGCTTTAGGAGCGATAAGTAGATCCAAAAATTCAGTGAAATATGGTTGTCATAATCATTTAGTTTTTCATGGAGTTAAAATTCTACTTCACTTATGTGCTTTTGCAAATCCACTCTGTAAGCACAGACCATCTGCTTTATTGTCTCTGGTGTGCCATGTTGCGCTCTCTGGGTTTGACCTAATGAAAGGAAGATAATTATTAACTTAGTCTTGAACAAAAAAAAGGCCACAAAAACAACAAAAAGTCCTTTTTTTTTTTTTTTTTTTTTTAAATCCTGTGGAGAAAGGCTACTTCTCGCAGCGGAATGCTGCATTGCACTGTTGAGTGCCCTCCTTGAGCACCCTCGAGTGCTCATGTGGCTCTTTATTTACCAGATCTTTGATGTTTGAAACTATTTTATATCTGATGTGAAAAACAAGGGAAGACTAGCAGAAATCAGCTGTAATCTTATGTAAGTTTTAAACCTCTTCTAATACTCTAGTCCATTTTGTTTTCTGTAGCACAGACCACCTTGCAAAGCTGCATGAAGCTGTTACTGTTCAGCTGAATTTCCATGCGAGTGTTTTTCAATGTGCATAAATACGGACTGAGACAAATCCACCCACTTCATAGTCACCGTAAAGTGGAGCTTCAGCTGACTTCTCAAACCAAAATTAAATAGTCTTTGTCTCCTGTTAGAAACATAGCAGCTCTCAAAAAAGCGCCTGATTTACTTAAGACTACTAAACAACGCCTGATTTATTTTAGGTTCCTGACTTTTTTTGCGAGGGAAAAATTCCAGCCGTCTTTGCATAAAATTAGAATAGAGTCTAGACCTGCTGTTGCTGCTGTTTCAGTGTGCCAAGCAGAACCGAGCTATATTTTAATTATTAATACTTGATCTTGCCCCTGTCCCTGGGTATCTGCTGGGACAGGAGGTGGCTGCGGGGCAGCTCAGTGATCAAAGGGACGCCAGGCAGGAGGGGTGGCAACCCCAGGGGCTTTTTGGTTTAACCTTAAAATAACTACAAAAAAATTAATGGGGATTTTATTTAACTGCCACCTGTTACAAAAACTGTTGTAGCATGTGCTGTATGATTTCTGTATGTTTGTGATGTATTGTAGATATAATGTGATAAGGCATTTGGTGTTTTCTGAGAGGTA
>JAUBOD010001053.1:2071284-2082913 GCA_032353885.1 Nothura maculosa
TCTTATGCAGGTGCTTTTTTCCTGCCCATGATTTGTTTGATAAGCAGCTGTGAGTTCACATCTGATTTTTTTTTTTTTTTTAAGTGTCTCCCACCTTTCTAGAGAACACTAAAACAGGCTTTGATTCCTGCCCCGCTGCTTGCCCACTCCAGGTTGTTTGTAAGGTATAGGATATCACAGTGTGTTTTCCTGATGTATCTGCTTTACTCCTCCCATAGGCTATTAGCCACTGTTGGAGACAGGATGTTGTGATTCAGGAAGCTTGTTCTTGTGTTATGGTCAAATGTCCTTCTTACTTAGAAAATTGAATTTTCCTGTAGGGTTTGCAGAAAAAAAAAAATGCTGCCCTATATGAAGGCAAATCAAGCAAAAATGAGTCTCCCTGTTCATGTTATTTATTCTTCCAAACTAAATAATAATGATCTCAAACCCGAATTGAGATTAAGCGCTTATGCATGTGTGTGCACACTCGTGATTCTGTTGAAGTGTTATTTATAGCTATACAGCACAGATGACTGTTTAAAAAAAAAGCTGGTGCATGGTTTTATGTCCTTATGTAGAATTATAAATCTATACAGTGTTCCAAAGGACTGTAGGAGCAGTCTGCTCGTGAGCTGTGCCAGGCAGAGGACGATGACTTGGACATTTATTTAACCCTGGGACCCGGCGTAGAGGCCCTAAATAGATTTTCCTTCTTTCTTTCATTGTCTGGGTGACTCGGGGCAGGTTGCCCTTCTGCAGGATCCCTGCCACCTGAGTGCACTGCTAGTTTGGCAGGGACCCTGGTGCTGAGACCATCTCGGTACTTAACACCACCCCAAGGATATTTGCCACCTGCTTGGTGCAAGTCATTGCCACTCTCCACCTTTGCTTGTTCTCCACCGTCCTTCCTTTGAAGTGGAAGCCCTGGTGGTGCTGGGGTTGCTTGATTGTTTCCTTGCCAAAATAAACGTTCACGCGGATGTTTGTGTCTCAAGACATTGAGTCGTTTCAATCGTTACTGTCCTGCTTAGGGAAATGGAGGTATATGTGGCGGTGCCATGTAGGCAGCATATGGCTGAGGAGTTGCTTGCTACTGGCTTGAGCTTTAAGGCAGGAGAGGGTGTGAAGATTGAAAGCAGCCTGCGGAGTTATAACAAGGTAGCTGCAACAAGAGGCTGAATGTTCCTGAAAAAAACTGTCATGTTGCTTAGCAGGGGGAAATAAAATAACAAAAGGAGGGTCAGGAGAAGGGTGGCAGCAAGATTTTAGGATTTCAGAGTTGTCAGTCTTTAAGTATTATGTTGTTTATTACTACTGAATGTCACTGAAAGCTTCCGGGTAGCTCCTCTGTCATTGCGGGGATAGAATTTGCAAGGCAAAGTAAGGAAATGCTTGTGTTCTTGGTCAGCAATATTGCTGAAGAAGGGAGAGGATATTTGCTTGCAAATAGGGCCCTATAGGAAGGGGAAAGGGGAGGAGGAAGAAGAAAATGGGCTTTGAAATCTTGTTACTGTAGCCGATAGCCGTAAAACTAGAATTTTGCATTTGAAATGTTTGTTTATACCTGGAGAGTAAAAGCTGAATTCCTCTGGGAGGTCTCCTTTGGAAAGCTTGGCCCAGGATTCGGGATCCAAGCAGGGAGCGATGGAGCCGCCTGGGCCTGGATGCCCCGTCCCGCCGCGCGCTTCACAGCCGCCCCCTCCGTGTGCACCTGGTGCTTGGTGCTCAATGGGAATTGCTTTTGAGCACCCGTGTGATGTTTGAGGCTGCCAAACTTCTCCTGTTTATCCCAACTCAAAAAATCCAGTGTGAAGTTGCACTACAAACTGGTTCCACCCCCTTCTCATTCTGACTCTATGAGTTTTTAGCATCAAGTCCCAGTAGATAATTTTTAATACACTCTTTGGAGAGTAAATTGAGATTTTTTTGTAGAAGATAATACCAAACTTCGTGATAACTGCTTCAGAAGCCCTCTTCATCTAGATGTTTCAAAGTACTTGCCTTTATTATCGTGTAAGATTTTTTTTTTTTGAGTTCATTTCCATCTAGATAAACTCCCCTTCATGTGAAGCTCTGCCCACCTCAGTCATCCGGGGAAAGCTGCAGAAGGGAGCAATCCTTGTGTCTGCAGGTGCTGTATTGGTGTAACTGGAAGGGGAGCAAGCAGGTCCCGAAAGGCCTTGACCTGGGACGCCGGCTCGCGGAGCTGCCGCCCTCCGATAGCCTCTGCAGCTGAAAGAACCCACGAGGTCGGAGGCTATGATTAATACCATGTTTCTGATATAAGTCAGGGTTTATCTGGGGGAGTGAAGCGTGTTCTGGCGATAAGCGCCGCGCACGGCGAGTGACGGGGCCTTTGTGCTCCTGTGGGAGCCTCCCAGCTCCCTGCGCTACGTGCCTGTGCCTGGCCCTCCCCGGCAAGAGGGGCTTTGCTCCGGAAATTCCGACGTCATCTCGCAGGTTAAGTTGTTAGATTTCATCAGAAAAGGCTGTAATGCTATGCCCTCTTATATACTAAGAGCTGTTTTTTAATTATTTTTATTATAATCTGCCTTTGAATGGCTATCACGTATTAAAGCTCTGCATTTGTTTAATAGCTTTACCAGTTAATTGGGAGCCGGCTGGATGCTGGGAGTCCACATAACTGCCTTATGAAAATCTGTATGTGGCTCCTGCTTTCCTGTATTGCAGCTATCTGGGATAAGTGACATGCTTTTCCTCTATTTTGGGCAGAAGTCTTTGTGGTGTTGAGCTTGAACAGGAGACAAGTGTTCATCAGCTGACTTGGTGTTTTGGAGAAGGGCTGCTGAAGTGACAGCTAAGCCTTTGCTAACCCCCAGTAGCATCTGCAGGCAGTTGGGAAGCATCCTAGAACGATTCCGTTGGAGCTGGAGTAGGTGGAAATTTCCAGCCCGCCGCCATCACTAAACCTTCTGGAGTTCAAAACCAATGACTTTCTGCTCTTTCTTTTACTGTGAAAGTTGCTCTTTAAACTTGGCTGGCTTTCAAGCTTAAAACCAAATGGTTCAGATTAGATAAAATCTTGTCAGTATTTCATTAGACTTCTTGAGACACAGTTCAGTTTTATATTTAGCTTTATAAAATGTATGTGAGCGTTTTGGATGGAGAAGCTGAAGAAACGCTGCCTGGTGCAGAGGGTGAACAAGCTCCCTGCGGTGCGGGGCCCCTGGAGCTCCGTGCCCTGCAGAGTCTGGATTCGGGCTGCTCTGCATGGCCTGGTCTCCTCGCAACCTGTTCAGTCTCGTCACTTAACAGGAACATATTGATGTGTGTAATTAGTTATTTTAGTTTTTATTCTTCATAAAAATGTGCTCGGAGTTTCTCTCTGAGTGCTGTAGAAACACAAATCTCTGCGCATCCCGACCTGAAGGGAGCTGTATTCCCCAGGAGCAGTTTGTCTCCGTCAGTGTCCTGCTTACAATTTATTATACTGGCTTGTAGGCTGCACAAGTACAAGTGGTAACGATTGGAATTGCTGCAGCTTTAGTCGAGGACACGTGTTAGCCTGGTGTGCTCACTGCTCTAATCCCTTCAGTGTTTGCTGCCGTTATCAGGAGGCAGCCTCTCCTAGAAAGGGCCTTCGTGTCTCTTCTCTGAAGCCTGAAGTATCTGTCAGGGCTTGTTGTACCTTGTCCTGTAAAGGAGTCCAGCTGTGGATTTGGGGATTTTTTTCCTTCACTCTTTATTCCAAGATCATTCTCATATTAGTAACTTTCAACCTCACATTTGGGTGATATTGCCTTTGGTAAGTGGAAACATTTCCCTACATTTCCCTGGTGTCTGAAAGATCCTTTATCCTAACATAGACCAGTAGGGAGAGTCGTGCCCACGTGGCTGTGGGAGGTGCCCTGCATCCTTGCATCCCAGGGCTTTGCTGTATCTTTCCAGCACTTCCACCAATGAGGAACTCTGCAGAAACAGGTCAGAGCGGTGCGATCCTGGGGTAGACATCAGTGGAGCTGTCAAATACTGTCAGGTCAGATGAAGAGGGATGGATGCAACTTGAGGTATTCACTTTCTTGGTATGGGCCATCACGTTCCTTCAGGCCAGAAGGACAGGGTGAGTCTTGATCCCCTTTGCTTGGGCGATGGACTGTGAGGATGGGATTTGTAATTTGTGGCTTATTTTTATGTTGTTTTGGTTGGTTTTAAGATACAAGACTTGCATGGAGCTGCAGTTGTTGTGACTAAATGCTGAAATGCTGCAAAATGAGAAACCTCATCAAGAATGAAGTTGGGGATTTCTTTGCAAAGCTGTTGCCTTTTGTGTTCTTAATAGGGGAACTGTCTTGCAAGAGTGTCTTTAATCAGAAATAGTACATGAAAATCTTTTCTACTCACTTTGTTATGCAATTCTCTAAAGTTTGTGACATGCCATCCAAGTGTTACTGTGCCTCCAGTTCAGGAAGTAAATCTCTTTTTCTTTAGCTTTGCAGTTGGGAGTGTTTGAAAGCTAACACGGTGCTTGGGAGAAGCCGCTTGTTTGGGGAGCGCCTGCTCTGCCCAAAGGCTTCTGCGGCAGTGCCCTTCGTGCTCCCTTACAAATCACGGCCTTTTCTCGGAATTATATTTTGTGAGTTCTATATTTTGTGAGTCCTATGAGTACATATCTATATTTCAAACTAGGTTTCCATTTTGTAACTATTGTATGATGTTGTTTAGTACTTGGCCAAGTGAAAAACTGATGTTTATCTGCAGGCATCTGTTTTTTGTTGTAACCAGCTATTGACCATAATAATTTTCTTTTGGTGCGTATTCTCTTAATTCTGGGAGGACAGTTGAGCTGCCTTCCTGAGGGATGAATGAGGGGATGAGGAAGCTGGATTCCGAGAGCACGGACCGCGGGGCTGGATGAGCGGCTGCCGCTGGAGCGGGATGGCGCAGGGCAGACGGGAAGGCGACAGGTCCCGCGGGGCTCTTGGGATGTACAGGAGACGAAGCCTCCCAGTCTGACCCTGAGACCGCAAAAGTCACCGAACAGATATGGACTGTGTGTGAACTGAGAGAGCTTGGCCTGAAAAGACGCTTTAGAGACTCCTTTGAGAGCAGAATCTTGTTCTGAATTGGAATATAGAGACTGCGTGCTGCTCACACATGTTCATCTTCGCATTTTTTTCTGGGTTGTTTTTTCCGTGTTTTCATAGATGCTGTGGAAAGGAGAAGAAATGGTGCCTGGCTTGGGCCTTTGCTGTGAGTTGCAGCCCAGCGTGCTTCCCCCGGCTCCTTCCCCATTGCCTTGTGCTCTGCTGCTGCACCCACTGCAAGCAGCGCCGCTCGGCAGCGAGCCTTAAATTGCTGCGCGAAACTCAATTGCCTCACACAGT
The DNA here is from genome assembly GCA_032353885.1 of Nothura maculosa. Taxonomy (NCBI): domain Eukaryota; kingdom Metazoa; phylum Chordata; class Aves; order Tinamiformes; family Tinamidae; genus Nothura; species Nothura maculosa. Next base: position 2,076,612 of record JAUBOD010001053.1, read on the forward strand.
ATGTTTGGCTTGGTGTTCATTAAGGGATTGAGCAAAGCGAGGGGGTTGAGGCTGGAGCTGCTTTGAAATGAATCCCGTGAACGTTCAGCGCTCAGGAATGTTGCACGACTGGCATGATAATGCTCTGTGTGTGCGTCGGGAAATGGTGTGTGGAGCACTGGGAACGGGGAGAAGATTCCTCTGCGGAGAGGGATTTGCTGCCTCACTGCACTGCTGAGCCTTCCCTAACGCTTGCAGGATGAGCTTAATGGGAGTGCAGAGAAGCAGCACTGCAAGGCAGTGGGTTCAGCTGCTGGGGCATTCTTAGATGATGAGGAAATGAGGAAATTCCGCTTAGGATTTGACAGGACATGGAGAATTTGTAATTGTGTAGAGAGTGAATAATGTGCCTTACAAATACACGGAATAGCTTTGCTTGGAATCATTCCCACAGGTGATTTTTGCTCATACCTGGATTCTACCTGTATCTCTTCTGTAACGACTTCTTGGTGCAGTTGTTTCTTAGGACAGAAATAGAATCTTCTTGCTTAGGCCAGTCTTAATAACGAGATAATTCCAAAGGTCATTGGGAGTGAGGAAAATACGATGTGATGGTCTGTAAAGTGAAGGCAGATGTGGGCTCTTGAAAGAACTTTTTTTTTTTTTTTTTTTTAACTTTTGTCATAAGTTCTTGGGGTTCCTGTTTCTATAGGACTCTTGCCACTATTCTCCACAGGTGGGTAAAAATGGCATTTGTTAGATGAAATTCTCCTTTATGTTTCCCATAAAATAAGGGAAAAAGAGGATGAAGAAGTTCACTTGTGATTGGGAGGGCAGTTTCTGTTGAGTGTTTCCTTTGGTTTCTTCAGAAGCATCGATGTCTTCGGGAAGATGTTACCCCTTCCCTGTGCCTGGATTAAATAGCTTTTAATACAGACAAGCACTTTTTTTGGTTAAGAAAATCTGGAACGGATTTTGCTCTGATGAGAGCTCTGAGCTTCTAAGTCAGTAGTGAATCCTTTAACTTTGCAGTCTTCCAAATTTGGAGCTGCTGCAAAATCCCAATTAAAAAAGAGTCAATTAATATAGTGACATATTCAAAGAATTCAAACTTTGAAAGCATCCTAACTTTTTAAAAATAAGCAAATCTTGAAGAAATGTATGCTGAGGTTATGCTTTAGATTTCAAGAGTGCAAAAGTTATGTATGAAAAATGGCATGAAGTTTGTGTAGATGTTGTTTGTGGATTTTAGGGTGTGTTTAGTGTTTTTGCAATCTGAGTGCCGCCTTAACCCTTCCAACATATTTCAGCCCTTTAACGTGCTTGTTCTCTGAATCCTGTTTTCTTTTCCCTGTTATTCTTTCTCTGGGCGGGGGAAGGTTTATAATTTTTGCTTTGTCTTGGAGATTCTGTGTATTGTGGGAGGTGAGGCAACGCTGCTCTTGGCAGCACACCACAAAACCAAGAGAGTAATTAAATGACGCAAGCCTTTGATTATTTTTCTCTCTCAAGCTTTCTGGCGCGGCCGGGCATTCCAATTGCAAAAGGAGGAGCAGGAGAAGAAACTTGTGAGGACTGCAGGCAGAAGCGGGCGAGCGCTCCGGAGGACGGCCCGCCGGTCGCACGCGCTTCGCACCCACATTGAGGAGCTCCTGTCCTTGCCCTGAGAGGAGAATGCTGCTGGCATCGCCCGGGACACAAGTGACTGCACGGGAGCCGTGGAGGTTTCATTTGGATTCCCTTTCCCTGCTCGCTCTCTAACTGGATTTTCTTCTACAAGAGGATTATAACAAGATTAGAGAAGGTGGTTTTATTTTTCTGTTGTTATTGGTGGTGGAGAGGGTCTAGGGAAGTGGAGGTGGCTGGTTTTTCCCTCCTTAGTCCCGGTTGCAGTGACTTGGCGTTTCTTCCCTGGAGTCACTGCCTGCTGAGCAAAGGGAGAAACAGCCTGACAGATGAGCCTGTAGGACCATGGATTCCTTCCCTCCACGGTTTTTGTATGTGACTGCTTGTAGAGGAGGCTTTTGCACACACAAGCATCAGATGAAGAATAGCATCCTGGGCTGGATTTAAAAGAAACTAACTGCTTGTGCCCAGATGAAGGAATAAATTCTGTTTAAACTGTGATTGAAGGACGAGAGGAGGTTGTTCCTGTTTTCAAATTTGGTCAAAGAAAGGAAAGGCCTGATCCACTAAAATACTCTGCCAGCCAGAACCCGCGCATTCTACAACTAAAACTGGAAAATGTCTTGGAAGAGAAATTATTTTTCTGTCGGTCGGGGCAACGTGCAGGGGATGTTTACTCCACGAAACACAACCTCGATCGCCCCCAGCAAAGGGCTCAGCAATGAGCCAGGACAGAACAGCTGCTTCCTGAACAGCGCCTTGCAGGTGAGAGCCCAGAGTGTGACACACTCCTCTCTCTCTCTCATCTCTTCCTGCCTATTGCAATATTTTCTTAATAGCTTTCTTAGCTTGAAGCTCAAGCTGTGCCACAGCCGGGCTTGGCTGCATAATAGTGTGCAGGCCTGGATATAATGAAGCTACGTTTGGAAATGCAGGTTAGTTGTGCTGTAGAATGAAGCTGAAATCTTGAGCTGCCTTAGTTGGAGTTATGTTAAAAGGGGCTACTTTTCTTGTGTTACTGTAACTGATGGATATGGCAGGGGGAAAACAGCCTTTTTTTATGGCAGCTTTTTTTTTTGGGTTTTCAGTTTTGCATGAGGAAATTGACTGACAGTATTTGAACAGTCATCAGTTAATGTAATTGCATCTTTTAGGCACTGCTTGTGTAAACTTCTCATGTGTCAGCCGCAACAGAAAATATATCAATTTTAAATTAAAAACTGTTTTAAAATACTAAAACATTGTATGGCTTGCAATATGTCCACTGCCTAAAGTATATTAAGATTTTTTGCAAGCCAGTCCTGCCAGGGGGCTGATGGTATCTGTTCAGGATGTGTTTTGTATATTCTGCACAGTTTTCTAAGTGCTGATGTGCAGTGGGGTTCGGAATAATGAGTCCTTCCCTTTGATTAGGAGAAATGGCACTTTCTGTATTAAAAGCTAGCGGCGTGCTATGGCTGCTGTGTTTGTATTGTTGCCAATTGTGTATTTGGAGTGTCTCTCCTTTGAGTTCCAGCCCTTCTGGCTGAAGGGTTTCAAGTCCTCCCTCCATTTCAGCTTCCCTCCCTTTCCGTGTCTTGTCTGGTCAGCACAGGCCGTGTCATTGGGCTCCCAACTAATTTCAAGCTTCAGGATAATCCTATGTAGCAAATAATGCAAACAGGGCACTAGTGACCCTGACTGGGATTAATATGCCATGAAGCACAGGGCTGGGAACAAAGGGAATTTGGTACTGGAAAAGTGGGGTTTCTGGTGATGTTTGCTGTTAATGTCTCGGGAGGTGTAAGCTGTAATTACTGAGCGTTGGTGAGTGCTGAGCAGAGCCTCGCAGAGCAACATGCCGCACACGAAGGTGAAAGCAAAGGAGCTCTGCTTCCAAGGAGCCATCTGCATTACTGCTTACTCCTAAAGCTCGAGGAACAGGATGCCAAAGATATTTGTGGTGAAATCCTATTTCATAAAATACAGATTTGTGTTTTTCAATTTTTAGCATTTAGCATTAGTCTGAGAGGTTCTTGGCTGTTTGCTGCTCATTGCTGCTAAATATTTCTGTAAACATTCATGATAAACTCTGAAGTCAGTTCCATGGAAAGAAATGGACTCTTTCCTAAATATATTGTATTTCTCCTACTGTGCAGGGTGCAGTAGCTCTCAGGAATACTGTGGATGGCAGAATGGTTCAAAGGCAGGAGCCTGTGCCTTGCAGACCTTTAAGTAGAGATTGTTCTTGTGCATAAGCATTACCCTGACAATTCTGAGGTTTTGGGGAAAAAAAGTTCATTTACTTTATTGAATGCACACTACATGTGGGAGTTTTTGAATGCAACTTTGTGATATCAGTGCTCTGCCTTTCACTAGTTAACAAGTGGCTACAGATGGGAACAGTTTGCCATAGGAGTGCACATGTTTCTTGGGTTGCTGTTTTCTAGGCAGGCGTTAGGGCCACGTTAGGGAGAGCCCGCGTGTCCAGGCCCTGTGTCCGTGCAGCGGCGGTGCCGGCCTGGGCGTCACGGCGCTCTCGGGACGGGCACAGGGCGAGTTAGGGCAGGGCTGCCTTCCCTGCAGGCTTCTGCCTTCCCGAGGCTGCTGTGTCCCGAGGCTGGGCTGCAGGAGAGCCTGCTTACTGCTGGTTGAAGCTGAATTATGTCGCAGTAATGGATTATAGATAAAAATAGCTCATGTGAGACACCTTGTCGCTGGTTTGGAGACGAGCCACGTGTGTGAGGAGCGGTTAGATAAAGCGTGAGCTCTGCTGAACATGGTCTCATTGACATCGTTTATGTGCTCTGGGATTTTCATCTAAAATATATGCAGTATTTTGTTCTCTGTATTCATAAAATAAGCTGCACTGCCTTTTGTGTTGCAGGTTCTCTGGCACCTGGACATTTTTCGCCGCAGTTTCCGACAGATCACAACACACAAATGTATGGGTGATTCTTGCATCTTCTGTGCTCTCAAGGTAAAAAACAGTTGAGAATAAATCAAAAATAAACAGAAGAAATTGAACAAACAGAAATACTTAATTAACGCCTGTAATTAATTAAACTTGCATCTGGAAACTGGCGAGAGAAAAGGTAAATCTGATTATCTGTAAGCAGCAGACCCTCATAACATAGTGCCTCTCTTTCAGTATGATCATCCAGCGATCTATGAAAGTATTGTATGCGAAACTTCAGATAAATTGAGTCTCCTCAGATGAGTGTGGATCACTGCGAGCCTCTGCGTTGTCAGGAATATTAGTTCAGCCAATAAAATATCAGTTTTCTTGGTTTGGTTTTTTAATTATTATTTATCTGTTGGTTTATAGGTGTTTTTCTATATATAGTCAGTATTCTCTTCAGACTTTACCTTTACTTAACAGGCGCTTTTAATGTCAGCATGTCAACTTTAAGCCTTTCTACTCAGAACTGTTGATGATGTAAGCCTAGGAGGCATTTAGCACTGTAAATATTGATGTCTGCATTAAATGGATAGCTCTTTGTGGCATCTCTTTTAGCGAATGCCAACTCTGCATTAAGATACACTAACTATCAGGGATACTGCCAAGACAGAGAGCCAGATGCTAGTTCACCCCTAATTCTAGATACTGAGTAAACTGTGCCGTCCTACATCTTCATTGGTATCCTTCCAGTAATTTTGAGTGCCTTGTGATTTTTGGTGCCTTCCTCTTTAAGTTCTTCTGCTGCAACTCCCCCCAAGTACTATCTAATCAGGTGGGAGAAATGGATGTGATCCAAAGCTGCCGAAAATACTGGCTTTAATCTACCTGAGCAATGACTTTTTCCTCTGAAATTGGAACTGAAGCATTTTCTTTGATCACAGGCAGGTTGTAAAATCTAAGCAAAATATTTAAATGTGTTGTGGGAGAATTTATTGTGCTATGCATTCTGTGTGCAGTAATAAAGAAGACAGACAGCATATTTTATAAATAGAGCAAAATAAAGAGGGAGAGTGTAAGGATTAACATCTGAAGGCAGTATTTATAGTTGACTAGCTGTCTTTCTGCTCTTAAGTGACTTTAAGGTGTTTTGGCAGAGACAAGCTTGAAATGAGAGCTATCTAATGAACATTTGGACTGTCACTGAGGGGCTTTCCCTTGCAAAAGAACAGCAAAGACCAGACTTAAGATGTGAAAGAAGATAAGAAATAGCCTTCTGAAGAGGAAGCTGTTAGAGGACTTATCTGGTGAAATAATGAGGCAGGATGGTTTTTTACAGCAGTATTGTCAGAAGTGCTTGTTAAAGTAGTTTAGGAGTAAGATAGCATAGCCTAAGTGTGAATACATCTATACAGAAAAAGGAGAGATGGAGTATGAAGTAGTTCCCTTTTGTCCTTCTAGGCAAGTGACATGACTTAGACGTGATCTGGTCTAAATTCATTTAGTTCAATGAGATAAATGAGTTGAAGCTAACTCTTAGGTCATGGCCTTGGCTATCACAGCATGATTGGGGCTATTCTTTGGTAAGAAGAGGACAGAGAAAAGGATTTGGAAAATTATTGTGAAAATAGCTTGGGCCAGAAGACAGCAGGAGGTCAGATAGGTTCTGCCATTTGGTTGGATTCAGAGCTGTAAGGTTTTAGTAGCCAGGTAGGAGTTGAAAGCTTGTTTGGAGTGCCAGTATTTAAAAGGGTCAGCAGGGAAAGGAAGGGTAGAAGGAAGAGGATGACACTTTGTGGAAATGGCACTGAAAGGCAGG
>JAUBOD010001053.1:2086268-2105726 GCA_032353885.1 Nothura maculosa
CCTAGGGAGACAGGGGATTACAAACACAGTGAGGGATCAGTTTAGAGCAGGTACTGTAGATTATGGGGGGAGATTCAGAGATATTTGAACCTCCAAATATTTCAAAGTAAAATGCAAAGATTAAAACGTTGATTGCTCACATTACTGCCAATGCTAATTACTATCTTCATCCTCTGAACAAATGCAGTGCAGCTCATTTTATGATGATGCATATGAATTTTAGGAAATTTATAGTAGAAAGACAGATTTTAGCTCTAATTATTGTATGTTAAGAAGCCCTTGTCTTAAATGTTATGTTGTTTTCTGAAGATTTTGAAAGCTTGTGTTGATTTGTGCACTTTACCAAATTAGAGATCTTGGCAGGGATGAAGAGCATCAAGTCTGGCAGACTTTGTTTTGCTGTGTCAGAAGCCCAGACATGTAGTAGATAGAACAAGAAAAATTCAGTTAGAAATTAGGAAAAAGAAAAAAAAAAAAAGGAAAAAAGAAAACCCAGATCTGAAGAAATGAAGGTAATAAACAAATGATCCCTTGGAATGGATTGCCTGGGATGGTTAAGGAATTTATGGATTTGGATGCCTTGAAGAGTGTGTTGGCATAAAATCAACTATGTAAGTGTAGTTGATCTTGACATAGTACATGAGGATTAAGTAGGTGGCCTCCTGTGTAACTTACATTTCTATTAAAGATTGCTTGTGTGTCTGATTCTGCTGGAAGTGCTGCTGTTTTCAGATCTTTCAGATCTGCACAGAAGCAGTTGTGGAGGGAGATGGGCATCTCTATAGAGGCCAGGAATGCCGCCTGGCTAGAAGGCATCCTTCCTTTCCAAAAGTCCTTGCTCATGCTGTTCCTGTCTTGGCTTGCCGAGCTCCTGACACGCTGAGAACAGGTCATCCATGCAGAGATCTGTAGGGCTGCTGCTAATTTGATGTTAGTAGTTGGTCAGAGCTCCTGTTAAGCCAGTATTTTTGCTTTCCTACTTTCTTTGGGTTACTGAAAACTGGTAGAATAGAAAAGATTTGTTTGTGTGACTTGTAGCAGCGTCTCTTCACCTTTTTGCTGTCGTGAAGCACTCATTTGAGCTGAGCTGCACTCCTTTAGAGACCAGGCCAGTGTTGTGAATGCACTGATGGGGTTTCTCTGAGTCTTAAAATCGACTGACAAAGAAGCTTTTGAAAGAGAATGAAGTTCAAATGTTTCATATGTAAGTTCTCATTAGTCTCGTTTCCTTCTGTTCTCATTAAGTTCCAGAAACCCTTGGAAAACAGGTGGCATGAAAACCCTCCTGGGGCAGAAGCAGCAGTGCTTTCCTGGGCTGCTCCCAGCTGGCTTTCAGACCTGTGCCTGGAACAAATGTTAGTGATTAACAGCGTAGCTTGAGGGCAAGATCTCAAATTAAGGAGAGAGATTCAACTTAGATAACTTAAAGTGATGAAACTGCAGGAAATGCCCCACCTTTCTGTCAAGGCAGAGAGACGAGAAAGACCCGTTCTGAAATGAAGGTGAGCAAAAAACCTGTCCTGAAATGTGGAGTCAAGATGATTATGGGCAGCATTATTTTCACCATTTTTATGTACACGTGTGTTTGTAAATAAAGAGGTAGTGACTGAGGAGAGCAGCCTTGTCTGAATTTTGTGAAGCACAAGATTTATTGCATTGCAGTCTTTTTTTTTTTTTTAATTAACACTTTCCCCATCATCGTTTGATATGGTAATAAATGCACTAATACAATTGTGCAAATAAAGCAATCCTAAAGAGGAATGAGCTTTCTATGTGTGTTTCCTAACGTGTCAGCGCTATAAATTCTACCATTCCTACGGGCAGAACCTGAGCAGACACTGAGCTTGGTTTGTTGGCTCTCTAATGACAACTCTGTTCTGCATTTTTCAGCTTCTTCAAAGCTGCTGCTTGACAAACTTTTGCTCAGTTTATCTGTTCATTTCCTGATTAAAGAAGCAAATAAGAATAGTTAAAGGAGAAGATTATTCCTGGTGACTACCAATCCTAGGAATGCCAGAGCAGAATTAAAGCAAGAAGTGATGGAGATGAATGTCAGTACAGAGTCTCTTCATAAACTGGGAAGAAAACCATACCTGTAAACCAGTTTGAGACTGGCTTTCTTAGATCAGACTCTTGTGAGACACTAATTCAGAACGCAGAAAAGCCAAGTGCTGTGTAGTTGATGACTGATATACACACACACACACACACACACACATATGTATCTTTTGCAATAAGAATGGAGATTGGGGATGACTTGAAGAAAATTTTCAAGGAAGAGGTAAGCAGAATTAGAGACAGACTGCAATGAAGATAGTTGCTTGTCATATGAAATGAGGTATAAAATAAATCGAATAGTAGAGAGGACGGTATGGACTTGTATGAAAATAAGAACCAGAAGTTTTTAATTAAAACCAAGAGCTTGCATACCAAGATACATTCCAGTTGTAGGAAGACACAGTGAAAATTAAGAAGGCGAATAACTCTATTCAAAAGATGTTTTTGCTACATATTTATGTCAGAAAGCAGATTTAAATCAGTTGGGAATATGTGCTGAACCAGTGTGCATATAGCCTGTGCTTCTAGGGGATGTGTGTCTGTATGGAAAAATTGTTCCTTACAAATGAGTACCCAGATAATCAGCGAGTTAGAGGCGTGAAATTGCAGGCTCGGGCAGCAGAGCAGCTGGCCCTACGTAGGAGGCACTGCTCACGTGGAGCATTTCTGTGCTCGGGCGCCGACTGAGGCACCAAATGATTCGTGGACCGAATGGGGGATAAACTCACTGCAAGCAGCAGGTTGTGGCTGCTAAAGGCTAAAAAGTCTGCAAAGAGTTAACTGGAAGAGGAAGGCATGTATGTGCAAGAAGGGGATTGAGATGGAGGTGAAAATGTGGTCTGAGAGTGGGAGAGAGAGGTAATAAATGAGCAATGCTTTGGTGTCCATTGCGCGTGCTTCAGGAATTGAATCTGGTGGAAGACTCAAGGGTGGTAACGTAGACAAAGTTAACTCTAAACTGCCCACCATCTCTTCCTTGGATGTGTCCTCTTTGAGAGGAAAGGAAGGAAAACACCACAAAGAGGGTATCATTTCAAGTGAGGAACATTTAGGATTTTTTCTTGTATCCCGTATACTATAAAAATTTATTTGTGTTGCTTGATGAAAATGATTTAAGGGTTGCTTGTTTGCTTTCAGATTATTTGTGTCATGTGTGGGGAAAGTAGAGTAAATAAACTTCTTTGATCTTTTTTTCATAGGGCATTTTCAACCAGTTCCAATGTAGCAGTGAAAAGGTGTTGCCCTCCGATGCCCTACGCACTGCACTTGCCAAAACATTTCAGGATGAGCAACGCTTCCAACTGGGCATCATGGATGATGCTGCCGAGTGTTTTGTGAGTATCATTGAAAGATGAAACACTAGACAGTGTTTCTTTGCTTTGAGAACTGTCACTAGTGAATTGGAAGTAAAAATCCCACTCTTACCCATTTTTTTCAGTTAAATCTTTGCAATAATACCACTTGCAGTCTCAAGTGTAGTTAGGAATTTTGTGTATATAAAGTTTCCATGCTTGGCAGTATTCTGGTATGATGTGTGATAGTGAAAGCTCACAAGCATTATGCCCTTGAAGAATATGTTATTTCCTATACCTACTAGTTGGCAGTTGCACTACATAGGAAACATGCATAGGAGGACAGTTCCATCTATCTAGGAGCTCCTGTCATTACAGTTCTGGGAAACATTTGTATGCAGCCAGACACAAGAACAGAAGTCTCTGTGTAGTAGAGTATGGGAATGCCTGGTGTAGTTTTGGTTTCTGGAATGCTGATCCAAATAGTCCCTCTACTAGAGCAGCAAGGGTCCCCCCAAGCATGTTTGTGTTGGGTTAGCCATAGTGGCACAGCCGCAGTTAGAACTGGTAAACCAAGTTTTATTTTGTGGTTAGGCTTCGTGGCAGAGGTAATTCCATAGCTTTTCATGTAATGTTTTTGGCTCTAGAGGCAGAGATTTTTTTCCAATAGCAGAAAAGGAGCTTAAATTTTAAAAATTCAAATAAAATGGTACTGGGGCAGAGCTATTTTGCCTAATAATTAATCTTGACATGATTATTTCAGACTTGGGAACCATCTGGGTAGCTCAAGCTGGTAATGACAATTCTACTGCAAGGAGAGGTGACAGTCGACTCCTGGCACCCTCAGATACATATTGGCAACCATGGGAGGAAAAGGAGGTTACTTAGAACAAGGACTCCTGGGGACATGAAAGCAGATAGAATTGTCTGAAGTAGTTTCTAGAAAATGTTTAATGCTTTTATTTCTTGCAGAATAGGATCTGCTTCTTCATTTATTTTAAGTTTCCCAGCTTTCCTTGTTAGAATCTAGATCACAAGCAATATTTTGAAGACCTGGATAGAACATATAGGTATAGAGAGAAACTGATTGCAGTTACTTTGTGTCCACGAGGAAGAATTAGGCAGTTAACTGCTAGCTGGTGGCAGCCTGCTGGTTTTGGATCTGCAGAACTGCAGTGCCCATTGTACTTTGTTAAACTGATTGATATTGAAAAATTTGTGGTAGAACCTTTAGCTGCACTGGTAAATGAAATACTTGATTACTTGATGTAGCATTTCAAATTGGAGAGATGGTCGACTTTTTATATCAAAGAAACACCAACTTGTTTCCTAAGCAACTCTCGAAATTGCAAGAGCATTATGTCTTTGTAAATAACAATGGAATATTGTTTGTTGCATGTGAAATGCTCTTGTGATTTATAATTAATTAACTCTTGTCTACGGTTCAATCGATTTTAATGCTTTTTCACTTTTTCTTCTCTCTGTGACTAGGAAAACCTGTTAATGAGAATTCACTTCCACATTGCAGATGAGACCAAGGAAGATATTTGCACTGCGCCGCACTGTGTTTCCCATCAGAAGTTTGCAATGACCTTGTTTGAACAGGTGAGGTAACAGTTTCTACTTTTCACCAATCACCAATTCTCAGTTTCGAATTTTCTTTCCCAAGACACGTATTATCATGATAAAAAAAAGAAAATAAAAAAAAAAGTGAGCAGAAATTGTGTTGTGGAAATACCAGTTTAACCTTGTCAATATATTGCTTTTTATTTAGTGTGTTTGCACTAGCTGTGGTGCCACCTCTGACCCACTGCCTTTCATCCAGATGGTACATTACATCTCTACAACCTCGCTTTGGTGAGTTCAGATTTTTGCAGGAAAGACAACTTGTTTTATTTATAGTGGCATTCTGACATTCACTAAACAAGATTTAGTGTCAAAAACATGGTTTGCTCGTAGTTGATGGAAGATTGCTAGCTATGATAGAGAGCATGAGGCTTTAGTAGAGCAGAAGATACCGGATTAGCGTCAGTCCATGTTGGTATTTCTGATACTGTTTACAAGGACTCATCCGTATTTAAAAAGATCTTTAATACCAGCTTTGGTGACCTGAGAAGCAAGATATGAAAAGAAAAAAAAAATACACAGAGTAATTTATGATGGCAGGATCCTTTGGTGGACATCTAGTCCATCATGCTGCTCAAAGTAGGGCTAATTACAAGGCTAGATCAGTTTGCTCATGGTTTTGTTCAGTGAAATTTTCAAAACCTACAGAGATGGAGATTCCATCACCTCTCTGGGCTATCTGTTCCAGTGCTTAGCCACTCTGCCCTTTCATGCAGTCAGAATTTCCCTTTCCTCAGCTTTTGGCTATGGCCTCTCCTCCTTTTGCTTTTACCCTCCATGAAGAGTCTGGCACTTGTCTCTATAACCTCTACTCTTCAGCAAAGGACAGCAGTTAGGTCCCCTTGCTTAGCCTGCTTTTCTTCATATTTAAGCACTGTTTCTTAAACCTGTCCTTGCAAGTCCTCTGCTCCATCTGCATGGCCATCTTACTGGACTAGAGGTGCAAAGCTTGTTACAATAATCTGGATTAGTTAGCAGAAAGTAGTAATCACTCCCCCAACCTGTGTGCTAAAGCCCAGTATTTGGTTAATGTGCATCACTATGAGCACATGCTGCAGAGTTAGGTCTGATGTGTTGGCCCCCAGGTTGAGAAATTGCTCTGTAGACACTGAGTGCTCAGCCAGTGCTTCCACACTGAGTGCACTCTGTTCTAAGTGCAAGATTCTGTGTTTTCCTTTATTGATCTTCTTGAGATCCCAAGAGCCTCTTTCTCCAGCCTGGCACAGTCCTTCTGAATAGCATTTCTGCCCTGCATCCTGTTGACTGCACCCTCCAGTTTGGTGGCCCTAGCCCTGTAGGAGCTGTGCCTTCATTCTAGAGGAAATACATCTCTCTTTGTAGATGGCTGTTCATTTAAAAACTCCCTAAATCTGACAAAGGCAGAAATCAACAGTTTGCTTCTTTTTGAAGTTTATATTGAGGTGAGAAATTCTCTTTGTTTTCCTCGTTGAGAGGCACGTAGTTGCAGAGCTGAAAAGGTTGTCTTGGAAACTGCTAGTTGCTCCTCTCTTGCAAATCTCTGTCACCAATAGTATGGCTTGACCAGTGTGAAGAGCACCGTAAACCCAGGCTGCACAAGGGGGACCTGTGGCTGCTACCATCTTGTTCCAGTTTTTCTTGAGACTACTGGGAGACATTATGCATCAGAGTATTATTTATTAGAAGAATGGGAAAATAGTGATAAAATCTGATATTCAGTCAATTTTATATTGTGCATTTTAAGCTTCACTGTCATCAAATGTAAATGAAACTTAAGTATTCTTACTGGATGTATTTTTTTGGTCTTTTTTATTTTGCTGTTAGATTTTGTTATTAAACTTAATTTTTCCATGCTTTCTCTATACCAAAGCAACCAAGCTATATGCATGCTGGAGAGACGTGAGAAACCCACTCCAGATATGTTTGGTGAGCTGTTACAGAATGCCAGCACTATGGGAGACTTACGAAACTGCCCGGTTAGTATGCTTAGTTCTTACAGTAGGGGCAAAAAAGAAATCAATAGGTTATATCAACATGTACTTGTCAGTCTTTTTTGTGAGTCTTCTTGTCATATTTTTTTTTCCTCTCTTGAAGTTTAGCTACACTTGGCCTAAGAGTTATGCAGGACAGGCAAGGCTTTGTGTTGGGGTTGCACATTCCTTCTGTCTTGTCAAATATGCTAGGTAGCTCGTTGGAGCAAAGGAGAAGGGATGTTTAGAAGTGAAATTGGTTTGCTTTTTTTGAGGCAATCCACAAGACCGCTTGTACCTCAAATGGTACTAATAAAATGTATGAATATAGACATTTTATTATTAAAAACTCATGTCTGTATTTAAACACCACACTCCTGTACCTGTAAAAATATTTTGTTCTTCCTTTACCTCCCCACCCCTGCCTTGTAGTTACAAACTCAAACTTTTTTTCTCTTTTCTCACCTCTTTTTGATTATTGCTGCTGAAGTTCTGATTGATTTTATAGCTTGTTGCTGAGAGAAAAAGTCCTTTGTGATCTCTTACCCAGGTGCACTGTCAGGAATGATTAGATCCGATTGTGAAACTCCTCTCTATAGACAGGAGAGGCTGTTCTAGAAAAAAACAGTTTTGTGCTGAGAGTCTTTTTGCAGAGGTGCCTATGTGACCTGCCACGGGCAGGCAGCAACTGCTCTGTGCGGATTGGTCGTAGCTGTTGTCCTAAAAAAAGAAATTGATAATTAATTGCTTGCTAAGATTACAGTGGTAATCTCTTAACTTAGTTAACTTTCTTTTCATGAGGCTTTAATGAGGCCCCGCAATGCCAACATGTAACAAACTGGAAGAACCACTGTAAGTCTATAGGCTTTATAAGCAGGTTTTTGTATGTGGTAAGTGTTTCTGTCTAGAGAGTGAGGGAAACTGGCCAGTAAACACAACCACTTAAAGCATCTAGCTCTGTAAACCACATTTTTATTCACAGATTCTGATCAAAAGAGAGCTTTTCTTCTTAATTTCTGAGGATGTCATTGGGATCTTTCATGTCTGTTTGTTTATAAGCCTCTTTTGGTGCTGGACCACCAGTAGAATGAGGAAGAATCCACAGTGGTCACTTTAGTGCTCATCATTGCCAGGTACCTCGCTGCTGTTCCTCATCTGCGGCATAAGGCAGCCCTCCTGACCCTGAGTGTATTGCAGCAGCTGTATTGCATCGCTTTGCCTTGCAAACAATACTTCTGAAATGGGGACATGCCTTGAGCTAACATCAAACTAAATAGAAAAAAAGTCAAGTGTTTTGTTTATTTTATCTTCAGAGTAACTGTGGGGAAAAGATCCGGATCCGTCGCGTGCTGATGAACGCCCCACAGATCATCACCATAGGCCTGGTTTGGGACTCGGACCACTCTGACCTTGCTGAGGATGTTATTCATAGCCTGGGCACTTGCCTTAAACTGGGAGATGTGAGTGTTTTCTTTTCTCTTCCCCTCCGGTCCTCTGTGCCTGGTTTGTTGTTTGACTTGTTTAAATTCCTCTTTAATTTGAAGATGCAGTCATCCCACTTAGAAATGATAAATAATGGACAGTGTCTGCAGGATGGTGACTGGCATCGGATGTTTGAATGATAGTTTAAATTAAGTAGCACTTGGGTTCCAGAGATCTGTCTCCTGGAGGATTTACTCATTCTATGTTAGCTGAATTTTTGAGAGAGAAATTTTTGATATTGCAACACAATACTAAACCACATGATCACATTGCAATAGTTCTGTTATTGCAACATTGAGATACTTCATTCCTTTTCCCTTGTCCTCCCTCATCCCCTCCCAAAAATCGAGAGACGAAATCCAAACTATGCACTAGTGCATAGTGAAATTAAATCAATGCAAATTAATGGCTATGAACCAAACATGGCTACTAAATAGAACATGGTCTAGTAGAGTGGTAATGCATTAAAATGAGTCTAGTGAATTTTTAAATAAAATTTAGCCATTTAAAAAGTCAGAAAACAATTTCTCTGTGTGCCAAGTTCTGCACTCCTATTTATGTCTTCATTATTTTTTCCCTTCTGTGGCTGTTGTCTTAAGTTTTTTTTTCCTGTGGCTCTTGCATTGAATTTCTTTTTGCTAAAGTTGCAAGAAGTGTATAGAGAGAGTATAACCATGCTTCAGATTCTAAAATAGGATGATGTCATTGTAAATGCCTTCCTTAAAGGATGGCCACAGTCTTCAAGACTGACTCAGTTCTTGACTGTCTGGTGAGTTGGCAAGAAACTGTTTCTGGTCTGTGTCACTGGGTTTTGCTTTAACATTGGTTTGTTAAGTATTTCTTGCCTTATACTCTCCATCTCTTAAAGTAAAAATAGCTGTTGCATCTTTATAGCATTCTGAGGCCTTCAAAAAAACAAGGCACTGTGTAAAATGCAGGACATCTTTTTAATTTCTTCTTTCATTTTTCTTATTTCTTTTCTTGAAGCTCTTTTTCAGAGTAACTGATGACAGAGCAAAACATTCAGAGCTGTATTTGGTGGGAATGATCTGTTACTACGGAAAGCATTATTCTACCTTCTTCTTCCAAACTAAAATCCGCAAGTGGATGTACTTTGACGATGCTCATGTCAAAGAGGTGAGAAAATAAATATTAAAACACTTCAAAAGATGAAAAGGTTTGTATGGAGAAAAATAACCTCTCTGAAGAGGGAGGAATATTACTGTAGTTACATTCTGAATTAATAAATAATAAATTTTTTTTATTGTAGCTACAGAAATTGTAGATTTCTTAATTGTAACATGGTGAATATCTTGATTTTCAGTTGAGCTGGTTCCAGTGTGTTCTAAGACTATTTTCTTGACCAGATGATGTCCCTTTTCTTAAAAAATATCTTAGGCATGAAAATGCCAACTCAAGAGACAGCTGTACTTTCGGTTACATTTTGGAATTTGTATTCCACTTGAAGTGTTTTTCCAGCATGTGACCAACAGTTAAAGTTTTCTAAGCGAGTCCTGCTCAGTGCTGGATTTGGAAGGAAAGATAATAAATGTCAGTGAAAAGTCAATCTTCATAAAAGAAGTAGGAGGAAAAAAGACCTGGTTATAAAAAGTCATGACAGAGAATTTTATTTCCTTTGTGGCTGTTTTTGTTGTTGTTAATTCAGATTGGTCCAAAATGGAAAGATGTTGTGACAAAGTGCATTAAGGGCCATTATCAGCCTTTGCTGCTGCTGTACGCAGATCCGAGAGGAACTCCAGTGTCAATGCAGGACTTACCCCCTCAAGTGGATTTTCAGCCGTATAGCAGGATCTGCTATGACAGTGAAGACTCGGGTAAGCCTGACCTGAATACCTTGTGCTTTTATACTGTAGTGCTGTGTATGAGAAGATTTCCTTTGGTTTTGGGTCTGTTTTGTTTGCAGAGGTCTTTGTCACTTGTCAAACCGATCTAGCATTTTGGGCAGAAAATTTGCTATTTCATCTTTGAAATCCTCTCTTTCAAACCAAGGCTTTGCTGATGGTTTGAATGGTAAACTTTTTACTCAGCAAAGTTTGGAAAAAGAAGTTAAAGACTTGTGGGCTAGACAGTGAGAGTAAAAATGAGTGATGTCTCCAGGGACTAAGTTCATAAATCCATCAGCGGTTTTAACAGGAAGGGTACATGAGCACAGATGCATAAACATTTGAAAATTAAAGGAAGCTGTAGATTTAAATCCAGGAGGGAAGTTAAGGAAAAGGAAATATGAAGGCCACATCATAAATAAATCTTCAGTAGGGTGGTCAAGGGATGTTTTGGGGGAAGAGAGAGAAATAATATCTTTCTTTTAATCCAAGGGAAAACTAGGTTATCTTTAGGCTTTCAGTTGTCTTTGGCTCAGGTAAAGCAACCGAACAGGTAAGAATTGATTTTTCACAAGACTGATGGTAAAGGGATTGGCAAGGGCTTTTGCCCTTAGGTCATGTTTGCCTGTTTATGCTTTGTGGTCTCTGTCTTTTGTCAAAAAGCAGGTATTCTGTAGGCATGGAACTCTTGACATGTAATAAGACTTTGACATATTTATACTCCCTGAAAGCTGAGCGTGAATTTATATTCTAATGACTTTGGAGAAAAAGATTGTTTCTGTTTTTGGATGTTTACAGGAAATATCCTGTTAAAAGATAGGTTTGTAGGTTGCCAAGAAAAACAAGACAAGACTAAAACTGTAAAAACATCATCTTTCTTCCAGGAATCTAGCTTATTTATATAAATGTAATTCCAAGAGAATTTTATGGTTTTCCTGGCCACAGCTAACTGCCTTGTCCTTCTGTTTCCTGATCCATTAATTTGTAGACAACATCTGCTATCTCCTTAGTTATGAGCCGACAGTCTACTAAGAATGAAAGAAATCTGCAGCATGTCTTAAAATAAATGCAAACAGAAACAGTAGTAAGACAGCCTCCACTTGTCACTTGGTAAAGGTGCTTTGCAATTTATAAAAGTGTTTTCCTGTTCAGAAGAAAACTCGGAAGTCTGGAGTGGGGAGAAGAGCGGCCCTCTGTTACCTTTCAGCAGCGAGCACCTCAACAGCCTTTGGGTCAGTGTGTGCTGTGAGCCACCCTTGCTCTTCTGCTGCTTGGTTTGCAGACAACATACAGATAAATCTTTGGCTTCAGTGTCACTGCAGTATCTTATTTGTACCCTAAATGACTTTCAAGAAGCTTTTAATCTATACATACATAGATGCATGTATGTATGGATAAAATACAAAAAGCTGCTACCTTTAGTTGTGACTCAGAAGGCTGTAATGAACAACTTGCTCGTTCATCTCCAAAGTAGCCTTGGTGAGTCCCTCGGGGCTTGCTCGTGTTGCATGCAGTGTTCAATGCTGATAACAGAGTCTGTGAGAGAATTTGTAAGATGCTGTAGGTCAAAGTGCCAGGAGAAAACTAACCATGCACGTTTTCCTGTGAAATACAAAGGAGATGATTTTCTAGCTTTGCTGATACCCAGCTGACATCACTACCTGAATGGAAAAAATTCTGAAAGCGGCATAGAGGCAGCCTAATGCAATTCTGGAAGAAAGTGGTTCAAAGAACATTTTACCCTAATATATTTCTTCAAAATAACCCCTTTGCCTCTTGCAAAGTGCAGCTCAGCTTCTTCTCGTCCTGTCAGTGTTACCAGATATTCGCAAATGCATCATTCAGAAATGAATGAAATGTACCTATTTTATGTTGTTCACGATATTGTTCCTGAATTTTAATGAAGGGCATCTCATAATTTAATCTTATTGCACCAAGATCTAATATGACAAATTATAGAGGAAAGCTTGTCAAAGTTGCTGGTATAAAATACTGTGAAGCAAAGTGCAAACAACTCCTCTTTTATACTGTTGATGTTCTGTTGAACAGAGAAATGGGTTTACAAGCTGTTTTCTGGTACTCAGGAGACCCAAGCACCAATTCCAGTTACCTGCCTTCACCTTTCTGTGACGTTCTCTTTCCTGTCCTCTACCAGCTGTGTTCTACACCTCACTAGACCAATAAGCCTTTTCACTAAGGAGTCATTATGTTTTCTTAAGTAGAACGTCAACTACCAGACTTACTCTCACCAAAAATGTGAAGCACTATCAAGCTGAATGTTTTTGAAATAGAGTAATATTTTTTTATTTAATTTTTTTTCTCCACTGAGACACAAATATAAAATGAATAGCCTCAGGAATATATGAATTATGTACATAAAACATCCATTTTTAACTGTTGAAATTTGTTGTTTGCAGGGACTAAAAATTTTTCTCCTATTTTTTTCCTATTTTAATGAGTTTAGGAAGAACTTTACCTGGATTCAATCATGATTTTTTTATCTATTTCAGCATCCCACTAGCGTAGAAGACCAACACTAGCTTCTTAAGAAAAAACATGTTTCTTTGATGTAGACTCATAAAATTTTAGTGTAAAGTTTTATTACATAGGTTTTTGATTCATAATAGTTAAAAATGTTATTAACTGTTGTAAGTTAGGATGTTTTTATTATCCTTATAGTTTGAAATTACTTTTTAGCCTTAATTGACTGTGGGGCAGGGAATTTCACATTTCAGTTACATTTGCAGACTTGGAAAACTTTCATGTAACTTCCACGAGCTACTAACGTTTGCCTAAACAGTCTGATGGACTGTTAATTTTTGCACAATAAGGATTAGATAAATTTTATAAATCTTCTCTGAGTACAAAGAAAAAAATAAAGATTTACAGAAGGTATTTTTTTAAGAAAACATTTCAAACTAAAGGACCTTTCCCATAAGCTCTAGCCTTCTTGAATCTAATTATGTGTGGATTTGATAGTCTGGTTTTTCTGTTTAAACTTCTTTTTAGTTTCTTGTATTCCATTCCTGTTAACTTTTTCTAGTTTCTCCTGATTTTTAGCCCAGAGAAAGACTGAAATTTGACATTACTTCCTTCATTAGGGAGAGAACCTTCCATCTCCAGTGACACCAGGACAGATTCCTCTACAGACAGCTATCCTAATAAACAGGCACACCACGAGTCTGTGGTCAGTCACTTCTCTTCTGACTCTCAGGGGACGGTCATCTACAACGTGGAGAACGACGCAGCTTCCCAGAGCAGCAGGGACACAGGTAGCAGATACCACTGTAATCATGTAATTGTTGCCATAAATAAAATCACAGGGGGGGAGCTCAGTGAAAAATCTCTTTACATACAACCCAGAAAAGAATAGTAAACAGTTTTTAGTTTCCTAAACGTTTTCTATTTTGTTTGTAATGAACCATTCACAAAGATAGATGTAACTTTAAATGTTTTATGAGCTTTGGTAGAGCTGTATCTACCTAGGCAAAAATCTAAATATCCATTCCTTGACTCTTTATTAATACTCACTACTATTAGCCACAATCCCACCTGCTCTTTCTGGCACCTGTAGCTGGGAACCCATCAATGGCAACTGCCACTGCAGTTTGTCATCGGTACGTGTTGCGTGCGCAGCTTCCTCATCTGTGAACAGTTACCTCATTGCAGGAGTTGGGCTATCTGGGAAGAGTGCTCCCATCATCTGCATCTCCCTTACTTGGGCACTAGGGACTCTGTATGTAGGTGGGTGCTGCTGGTATTGACTGGTGAGTATTTATGCTCTGGCAAGGAGTGTAAGATGGTTTCTTGCCTGTGCTGTGGAGACAAATTAAATGAGACTCCATAATGGAAAGAGAATTTATCTATTTATGTCCCTTCAGGCAGCTGAACAGTGTACCCAAAGACTTCGTAGTTGAAAAGAGGTTAACTGGAAACCTGAAGATCTGCTCTATTATTCATGTGTAGTGACCCCATTGAGCCTCTTTATACATTTAGTGCTTTTTTACAACATCATCTTTGAAAAAGTACACCAGTTAAGATCAAAGCTTTTCAAGCATCAGAAATGTGACTTTCTAAATTTAGCCAAAAATGTAATTAGAAAGACTTTCTAAGAGGATATAACCATTGAATGAAAAACTGTCTGTTGCAACAATGCCTCTAGCTATTCCACCAGGTTGTTGTCCTTCTGCTTGGAAAATATTTGCTCTCTTGTCTTGTAGCAATATGTGCATCTCTGGTCCATTGGAAACAACCTATAGTACAAATACTTTTCATATTGAAACCTAGGAAAAAAATCATAATTTTGCTTCAGCACTCTTTATCGGTGGTCCTAGGAACTGATAATCCTTGGCTTTATGTAGCTTAATTATAACTTTCGTATTTTATCAAATATTTAGCTCCATAGTTTCCAATTTTAGATAGAGCGTGAAGAAGTAAAGAGTTGGAACAGAGTTTAAGTGATGAGCAAACAGCATTTATGTTGATCTTAAGAGCATTGAGAAGAAAAAAACCTGAAAATGCTGGAGGAACGTGATCTATATAGTTTGAGAAATGGGACAAACATTGGATTGGGATTCCCCTCCCTGCAAAATCTTGCCTTGCCATGCAGAAGACAGCAGAAAAAGAGGGTATGGGGATGGTTGCCAGCATGTGCACAGATGAAGTTCAGCATGTAACTTTTTGTTCTATTGTTTTAGTGACTTTCTCCTTTTCTTTTTCTTTCTTCTCCTGCTGATTCTGTCCTATGTTATTCCCTTCAGCTCTAACCTATCTTACACCACCCGATTTCAGTCAACCTCATCTTCCCTGACTCAACCTTTGTTGTAGGTTGTCTGTCCCATTAGCTAGCCACCTCTCTGGGCATTTCCTCCTTCTTTTCCTACCCTTTTTTTTTCATCTTGCCCAAAAAGTCAGTCTGCCAACTCATACAACTGCTCAGCCATCAAGTACTGATCTGTAATTTAAAAAAAAAATAAAAAAGCCATCCATTGACCACTGTCAACTGTTGCTGCTATTGAATCATTCTGGGCAAGAGCAGGACTCTTAATGGCCATTTACCCGACTCCTCCAGCCCAGAATTGTATGGACCCCTATCCCATCATATCGTCCTCCTGGGAAGGACCACCGTTGGGTTGTATGACCACAGGCACCTGGATACTTCAGGATGGGGGCTTTAAGAGTGGCTACATCAGCCTTCTTTTGCTCCTACCAACCTCTGCTGCTGAGAAAAATGTGCGTATTCTGGCTGCCCCCTCATATACCTGAAACCTCAGTGTGAGGGCAGGGGACTTTTCTTAACCTGTTTGATTTCATTCCCTTTTATTTTTGTGTTCTCCCACCAAACCTTTCCCCCAAAAGCAAACCCTTCTTTTAACTACTACTGTTTGCTTATGAAGCCATCTCATCTCTTGAATGTGAGGAACTTAGTAATTCATTCAGCAAGGGATGCATTGTATGTGTGTGATCTGGCACTGGGAGAGAAATTCAAGCTTGTTATTTCAATCAAAGTTATTTCAGCTGTTAACTGTTAGCTGATATTGCTGGTGACTTAATTCCTCTGTTATCCATTACCTGGTATTAGACTTTGTATCAGAGTGGTTCAGGTAAAGACATCATAGCCTGTGTTCTGCAGACTTCTGATAATTGTTATCTCTTCCATGACTATGAAATGTTCAGCATAAAAAAATGATGAATTTTGCAGTTTATGGGAAGAGGAGACAATACTTATAAAGTTAGCAGCTTTTATTCCACAAGTTGAGCTTTTAAACTAGTATGTGTAGAGTGGCTTAGCTTCAGCAGAATATGTTAGAGCAGCTTCTGTTAGAGTGCTTGATGCTAACTAAGCCCTCCTTTCAGACTGAAAAGTTTGAGGGGAAAATATTAACTAGAGAAGTTTTACACTCAAGTGAAACATAAGTTCACTTTCTAATTAATGATGGGAGCCTCTAGAAGGTACAAGACATATATGTTCTTTCAGTCTGTAAAAGATATGTCCATATTATGGAAGAAAGTTTCTCCCAAAGCACTAACTCATGCCATCATCTAAATGCTGCTCATCTTCCTGTTGCAACTGCCAACATTTCTCTTATTTCCTTAGTTTCTCTGTTTGCATAGAACCTGCTTGTTCCTGAAGTGTTTGAAGTACAAAATTGCTTTCCATTTCACAAGTGAATAGAAACACAAGTTGTGTTGCTTGGTATTTGTTCACTGGATTCCCTCCCGCTTGTGTATTGTTATATCTTTGTAGCAACCATCGTTGAAGTGAATTATTCTTTTACTTTTTAATCTGCCTCAAAGTTATGATATTATTTACAAAATCTACTTTAAATATTGATGGATTGTATGTAATTTTTATGGTATGACCTCCCTAGAAAAAAGGGTCAGACTTAGAATGACCATCTATGTCATCTGGGGGTTCTTCATCAGCTGTTTGTTAGTAGAGATTTTCACTTGTTATCATCCTGTGCAAGGTGAAAGTTGGTAGTATAACCTGCAGATAAAACTCTTTGTAGCTTATTCATAAATTCCCTTCTTATCCCGCATCTCTGCTTCGGATTGCTCACGTGAGTAAAGTCACCGCTGTGTTTGTGCTTGCAGGTTTAGGACTGTGAATGTGTGAGAACCATAAAATTAGGAAATGATAATGCAGAAAACTTGTCATACCTGTCTAAATACTCCTTATCAATTAGCATTTGATGTGAGGTAAAAGAGAATAAAATTGTGTGCAAGAGAGAATATTAGGAGTTGGGCACATGTGCTATGGCAAGGGAGCAAGGTTGTGTGGCAGCCAAATCCTGCTGATGGTTTGTGTGTATTCTGCTTGTGGCAGATGTGAATTAGCTGGCTTAGTCCTTGAGAGCCAACTGAGGCTCTTTCATTGCAGACTAAATAACTTCAGTTCCTTGGTATTTGCTATAGGTGCAGATGGATAGTGCTGAGCAACTGATAATGGGCAGTAATGTATTATTACATGGTAGCTTGTTTGGGTGTCTGAGCCCTCACTGAGCAGAGCAGTGTCAAGCAGACTGTGCTGGGGAGGTTGGTGGCTGTGCTGGTGAGAGCTCGAAGAGCATTCAAATGCCAAAAAAACAATGCTGTCCTTGGAGTGCTAGAGGACAAGGCACAGCCAGCTTCTTTCCGTCCCTATGGATGAGTCCCCTCCTTAGAGTTCTTGGAGGGGCTTTATGGCTCTTTTGTAACTTAAAAACAAAACAAAAAAGAGAGAACAAACCCTAAAACTTTTGGATCTGTATTATTTAAAGGAAAAGCTTCATTTACCAAAACATGGCTGTTAGCATTGGAGTATCTGCTGTTCCTGGGAAGCAGGAGAGCCCTCCTATTCTTAGCGTGCGGAACACCGAGTCCAAAGGCTCTTGTCATCTAAACTGTGTTCTTCTGTGCTTTCAGGACACCTGACTGACAGTGAGTGTAATCAGAGGCATATTTCCAAAAAGGGCTCTCTGGCAGACCGCAAAAGGAGCTCTAGCCGCTCTCGACGAAAAGGGGATGAGGCACAACCATCGGGATACCATAGCGAAGGCAAGAGGGTTTCTTTTTTAATTCAAATGTCAATATCTCTTTCTGCTTGATTTTTAGATTCTCAGTGCTTTTCAGCATTTCTCTTTTTTTTTTTTTTTAATGTCTGTGTCTTCATTTTGTTCTCTTTTGTTTCGTTTGTATTACTTCTCTAAGTCTGTGGAAAGATACTGTGAATAGGGCTGCTGGTTTAATCTGAAGTTATTTTTGTTGCTTTGCTATTTCTTATATAAACTGCAGGAGAAACCTTGAAGGAGAAACAAGCCCCCAGAACTGCCCCCAAACCATCCAACAGCACCAGCAGACTGAGGGAATTTAAAGAAACAGTCAGCAATATGATCCACAGCAGACCACAGCAGCTTTCTCAAACCAACCAGAATTGTCCTCGTGGAGGGAGCAGTATAGATCAGACCGAACCACGACCCTCAAAAAGCCTTTCTGCACATTCTCAAGACTGGGAAATGGAGAGTACCAGCAGTGAATCTAAATCTAGCTCATCTAGCAAGTACCGGCCAACCTGGAGACCCAAAAGGGAGTCTCTGAACATAGACAGCATCTTCAGTAAGGACAAGAGAAAACATTGCGGCTACACCCAGCTTAGCCCCTTCTCTGAAGATGCAGGTAAGAGATTGAGAAGAAATACTGATTTCAGAGTATTTTAAGTAAGAAGCTCATAACTTTCCCACTATCTGGTTTTGTTTAAGTAGAATGGGAAAGTGACATTTTGAATATGACCTTTAGGTCAGTGGTGGGGTAGTTCCTGAGGGTAGTTTCTGTGCAGGTATACATGTTTCCCATATAGTTTGTTTGTTTTCCCACTTGCTGAATTCCGTACTTAGGAGAAGCATTACTATCTGCACTGCTTAAATGGCTTGGGGCTAGGCAGCTAAGTATCTAGGAGGTTCATTATTGGAATGGTCTTTTTTTTGGACTCCAGTTGATCTGGCTCATCAGACTGTTTGTTGCATGACATGTCAGGCAGTGAGGAGATGGGCACCTCATGCATTAGTGCTGAGTGCTGCTCATGAAGGTAAGAGCCTGACAGCCAGGGGTTATCTCTGTGGGACCATTTTGCACTGTAGCAGCTGGTCAGCCTGTATCTGGAGACTTTGCCCTCGGTTTTGTGGGTTTTTTTGAAGGTAGTGAAATTTGTTGTGAACCAAAATTTTTGTCTGTCTCTCCACAGCACCCTGTTCCCATTTCTCCAATCTGCAAAATGGGATTTTGTTCCCTATTGCTAGGAATTTTATTCCTGAAGCTGTAAATGACACAGAGGGCAGACCTTTACCAATTCATGTTATATATGCTCTTTTGTTATTGGAGCTCCAGTGCTTGTTTGCTACAAGTTTTTGCTAGAGTTTGCGTGAGAAGGAAGAGATTTGCATGACTTTCATTAGGTTTGTGGTCAACGGGGATGTAGCTGTAGGAATTTGGAGGCCTGGGCAAAGAGAGGGACAAGTGACAACTGACTAGGAGCTAAAGGTTGAAGGGAACGGAGAAGGATAAAGCAAAACATGCAGGGAAGACGAGTGGAGGAGAGAATACAGATCTAGGAAAGAGAACAAGGGTTGTAAAGCAGGAGGAGGCAAGTAGGAACAGGTTAAAATCTGCAAAGGCAGGAGGAACAAAACCCACTTTTTCTGTCTTACATGCACTAATGTTATGTTGGCC
>JAUBOD010001053.1:2111780-2131539 GCA_032353885.1 Nothura maculosa
TATTTTCTATCAGCCTCATTCAGCAGTGAGTGTATGCACTTAAAATACATTTGTAAAAGAGTCTTTCAGACATTTACGGCTCATACTCAAGTGTGAGCCTTGACTCCTGAGCATCTCAGGTGTTTTGGATTTAAGATCTTCTGTATGAAGAGTTGGGTATCTGGAGAGGAGACGGATGATTTTTGCCAGGGGACTCATGATAGTGCAGTTCAGGGAAGCCCTGACCTGCTCTGTTTTTTTTACTAATTCATTTTGGCTTAGAAATAATTACAAATTCAAGCCAATTTGTACTTGACCGAAGTTGTACCACTTGAGTCCATGGCATGTCCATATCGTCTTTAATACCAGTTTAGATAGTTGAAAATAACGTACTAAGTCAGTACAACTTCTCAAATAAATAAAGTTTGAAGAAAAAAAGGCTCACAATTTTTTCAGCTTGCGCTGTGTGACTTAAACATGCTCAATTTGCACTTCTGCTTAGTGAAGGTTACACTGGACAGTAGGTGGCCTAAGAACCTTGCAGCCCGTGTGAGAGGCCGGTCATGCACCAGGTGACTTGGTATGTGGAAGAACGTGGTGCTCACCAATGGGGTTAAGGGTAAGCAAGCTCTGCCAAGAATGGAAACAAAATGAAGGGTGCTGCCTGTTGCAGGGAGGAGTGATGGCTTTGAGAAGTCCATGCAGGAGGCAGACTCGATCTTTGAAGAGTCGCTGAATCAGGAGCAGAAGGGGGATTGTGCTGCAGCTTTGGCTCTCTGTAATGAAGCTATATGTAAGTAACCCTAACTGCATAAGCTGTTGCGCTTCTCACTGTTTACTAATACCACAAAGAAAGTCTGTCACATTGAATCGCCTTCAATGGTCAGGTGGTAATATAGGGATCCTGCTGGTCCTTAGGGAAGTGTGCAGAGACAGAAACTTTCCTTTGCCAAGTGTTCCCTTTTGAGAGTTTTAGTCCCATTTCCTTTCATCCCCTTTCTTTTTTGTGTTAGCATTCCCTTAGGTTGCTCGGTTCAGTGCTATGATAACAACAGCACTGGATTACTCATGTGTCCCTTTGGATGCCAATAGGTACATTTTGCTAAGCACCTGGTAGGCAATTCCTCCTGCCCCTGTGCCCTCAGCTCACAACTTTCCCCAGTCTCTATGCAGAGTTGCAAAGGGGACTGTAAACCCCTGTCCTCAAGGAGGTTGCAGCATAGGAAGAAAGACTGGCCTGCTCTAGAGTAAAAGGAATGAGCTGCACCGGACCTAAATCTCAGCGGGGAGAATAAAACTCCGGATGTTTAAGTGCTAAGTGCATTCTGTGACCTTTGGGAATGTGTGCTATGTGATTCCATTTTATTTTCAGTCTTTTCCATTACAATTGGCTGGCTGTTTCACCCCACGCTCCGCCTGTCTGTAGAGAAGAGTCACAGACAGAGCGGGTAGTTACTGCGCATTTGCATTTAGAAATTGGCTTTTTCAGGCTGCAGATTAAGGGGCAATGTCCTGCTGTTGTGAAAGCTATATTTATTAGCTTCCATTCCAACAAGATGCATGCTGGATTTCAGATCCCAGCTGGATATTTCTACATATAATGCAAGTCTCACATCCAGGAGAAGTGTAGATGGAGAATGAAGTAGAATTGTTGAAGGGTTGGTGTATAAGGGGGATGAGAAGTTTGGCTGAAACATAAATAATTTTTTGCAATTTCATTTTGGTTTAGTTTTGATTAACTTGTTTGGACACATGGCTAAGCTGAATGTGCGTTAATGGAAACAATAGCATCTTTGTGAACTCTTTCATGGCAATATTTGCATGGTCCATATTTTACGTTTTGCTGCATCTTTTTAGCTTTTTTTTTGAATTTTATTCCTTTTTTCTGTTTTTGTTTGTTTGTTTCTGCTATGTTTTCTTTTGCATTTTAGCTAAACTAAGACTTGCCATGCATGATGCCAGCGCTAGCACTCACAGCAGAGCCTTAGTCGATAAGAAGCTGCAGATCAGTATCCGAAAAGCCAGGAGCCTCCAGGATCGCATGCAGCACCAACAGCCATCGCAGCCGCTGCCGCCGCCAACCTGCCACCCACCACAGGGTGGCACCATGGCCCAGTCTACCAGGTAGTCCGAATAAATCACCTAGACCAGACCTGAGCTGCGTCCATGAGCAGTACGGTCTGGAAAGAAATAGTGAACTCTGTGTGCCCCTGGATAGCCCAAATCCTATGGTGTTACTCCTCATTTCTGTTTTGCTTAGGTTAAATCAAATTTCAGGAGGGTCAGCCCCCTCTTCTTTTGGATTTTTGTAGCATAGTTCACGATGCACATGTCAATGTGGTCTGTGATGGTGAATTCTAGCAGGCACTTCCCGACAGCACCGATATTTTGTGCATTGAAGGGAAAGCATTTGAGAGGTAATAGCCTGATTGTATGGGGAGGTATGTGTTAAGATGAAAGGTGTAGCTGTTGAAAATCAGCAGCTGAAAATTTCAGGATTCAAGCAGAAAGAGTCCTAGAGTGATAACAGCTTTTATGCTGGGGACAGCAATCAACGTGTGTGCTAGTGCCCTGTAGTCTGAAAGGGGTGAGATACATTGATCGTTTCCTACTCCACTTCTCTAGTGGTGCAGCTCTTGGATCCAGATCCTCATCACCTTGACCACTCTCATTGACGCTGTGTCATTCCTCATTTTCTTTCTGTGCTTCCCAGCTACCTGTAGCCTGGCTTTAGCAGCCTCTTCAGCATCTCTTCATGGTTCTTTCTCCCATACTGATTTTAACTATAGCACAATGAATTCTCTGCTCTAACTGATCCTCTGTTCCTCCCCTCCTTAGCATGCATCTTAATCTTACTTTCTTCCCATGCCATTCCCTCCAAACACTAGATTACCCTTCTTAATTTGTAGGCTGCATCTTGTTACTTTTCTTTCCTCTCCCCTTTCTTATATGCTGTGCCATCAGAGGCTTAGATGATATCTCATTTGAGAACCCTTTTTTTCCTCCTTTTTTAAAAATGCCACATACAGTTACATACCTCAGTTCAGTTAGCCTGGCAGGTGTGCAAATTATAGCTCAAAATGTTCTTTTGCTGCAATAGTTGAATTATATGTAATCAGTGCTGATCTTTTTGTCAATCAGGGATCCATTACATCCTCTTTTATAGGAGAAATGCAGAGCCCCAATTATGTCATTTGGCAGATTCTAAGAAAATATGAAAGAAAAAAGAACTTTCTATACTAATTTTGATTATACTGAACTTGCTGACTGCTGCTCCGTGAAAAGAACATTATTTTTGCAAAAAGTTCTGTTGAAAGAACTGTTAATATTGTAGCCAATGAAAAGATAATCTATTCATAACCAGAGTTTTGTACTCTTGTGTTGATATAAATAACACTAAGCAGTGCAAGGTTTGCAATTACAGACAAGGTCATTCTGCTATGTGTGTCAACTAGATCTTCATGGTAATTTTCATCCTTTGCATCTCAAGGAAGAAACAAAGCAATGAGGTTGTAGTTACAGGTGAATCCCTTTATCCTTTAAAAATAATTGCACTGAGTTTTTGAGTGCACTGTTGATTCTGCAAACTTTTTTTTTTAATATGTTACGCTAATAAGCAGTAAGCAGTGCTCTGAGCAACAGAAGTTTTCAGTTTGGAAAACTGGACTGATTTTAGTTCCATGTGAGCTGTTGTATACCTCCATTTTTTTTCCACGGGGATTTGAATTTGTTACTACTTTTTTCCTGTCCACACATTAAAATACCAATTAAGTGTAGAAAAATGTCAAGGGCAAGTGTTACCCCAGGACATAATTGTTTTACACTTGAAAATAAGATGATTATCAATCGTTCTGTGAAAATATATTTAAAATATAAATCATTATAAAGTAATAGTTACGTATTTAACTTGAACATTATTGAACTTGTTGGATAAATATCTCAAAGCTGAGAGTATAAAGACAATAGGAGAGAGATTTCAACCTGTTTCTTCCATGTCTCAGCTCATTCTTCACAGAGTTATCTGAAGAGAGAGGACATTATGGGAAATGTCAATTCAAGTCTTACACTTGTCCAGAATGTTTGCAAGGATATCTAAGATATCAGTGCTGGGAAGGTTTTTTATTGCCTCCTTTTTTTTTTTTTTTCTTCTTTTTTAATGAGTGCTACTTATTTTTACAGTTATTACTACCCATGCACTCAGATTGCTGGTTAAAGTGCCTAGGGTGCTACACAAGAATACTGAAAGTTATTAAAGAACATATTTTTAATATACTCTTAAAATATTAAATGGATTCAACAGCTCAATTAGAAAATTAGACTTGGACGCAAAGGACTAACATGTATGTATTTGTTGAATTAATACAAAGTTCTCTAGAATCCAGCTAGATGAAGAAAAATGTGTTGAGGTGTGTATGACATAGTGTAAGCCCTGCATCCTAGGGCTTCCATAAGCAATGCCTACTGCTAATCATTTACCCTTCTGTGTGTTTTTAGTGAACAGACTGGCCCGCTCCAAGTACTGCTGAGCCAGGAGGTACCACTGGAACCCAACAAAGAAGTGGAATTTGGGTCCAGTTCTTTCTTCCACCCACCTGCTTCCTGCCATGAATTGCACTCATCATTATATCCAGAGTCTTCCTCCTTGCCCCCTTCTGAAAGCAATCCATCCAACAGGACCTCTCCAAACTTCCAGTCTGCTTCTGCTGATTTTCATGACCAAGTTCCCTCTTTTCCCTATAGGCAAGGGTTGGCAGAGAGATCTGCAAGAACTGAGCCTGATGCCCACCTTAGCGTGGAATTTGTTGAGACCACAGCCACAGGGCCAACAGACTATAGGGAATGCTGCAGTAGCAGCAAGTTAGAAGAGGTTCATAACATAACAGCCGTTCT
Source organism: Nothura maculosa (assembly GCA_032353885.1). Lineage (NCBI taxonomy): Eukaryota > Metazoa > Chordata > Aves > Tinamiformes > Tinamidae > Nothura > Nothura maculosa. Next base: position 2,116,650 of record JAUBOD010001053.1, read on the forward strand.
CACACCTCAGTACACAACCAAGGCTAACACAGTAAACTCTGGCTCTTTGCCTACACTGTTTCCTTGTCCACATCCACCACAAGCAGCATCTCCTGAAAAAGATGGCCAGCACAGTCCTTGTTCCAAACTTGCCAGCTCTCCAGTACGGGCCAGCACTGATCACTTAGGGGACTATCATGCAATGACCCCTGCAGCTTCATCCTCTTCACTGCAGTGCTCCCTGGATCCTTTACAGCAAACAAATCCGTACTCCAGAGCTAACAGCCATGAGATCTTGTCACCCTCGCAGGATGAATATGGCACAGCAGAAGGTTGCAAATCTGAGCCTTTTAGTACCAAGGGACATGTTCGCTCCTTGGCAGAGCAGTTTCAGAAAATGCATGCGGTCTCCCAGAGGAAAGGTACCCATGAAAAAGGCTGGATCACTGCAGTGTGTCAGGATGAGAAGTCTCCAAATCTAATACAAAAGTCTTTCATCAACCCTTCACCCTCTGGTTACAGACAGCTAAACCATCAAGCACAAGAGAACAGAAACCAGTCTTCTGAAAAATTGCACTCATCTGTGGATATTAGGGATGGGGTAGTTTCTTTGGAGGGTTTTAGTGCCCAGCTTGTTGCTTCTAAGAGTCTTTGTTTTCCCAGCGAAGAGCTGTGTAGAAGAGGTGGACAGAATATAGCAGACCCTGCAGCCTACCTGGAAAGGCACTGTCATGCTGGAGGAACCGAGCAGGGGGATGATGGAGCTGCTAGTAGCGTGGTTGCCTCTATGCCTGTGGACTGTTGGGTGAATAACGTTACTAGGTATTACAGTTCTCAGAAGGATATTAAGAATGCTGAATGGCTTCCTGTACCTGGGAGGAGTCCATCCCTTTCTGATCAGAGAGCAGTTGGAGATGACATGAGCAGGATCCCAGTACATCTGCATCCACAGTGGAATCAAGACACAGAACAGGAGCTCTCAGAACTGGAATCCCTCTATCAGACTAGTCTGCAGGCATCTCAGGCTGCTAGGCCTCTCTTGGGAAGACAGGACAGTGCTAGGTATCCATTTGACCAACCAGGTAAGAACTCTGTAGCTGTTTTTCTTGGTTGACTGGCCTGCACACACAATTCTTAGGTGAAGGGATCTTTTCTGGGCAGTTCAGTCAGATGGGCATGAAGGATTTCAGAATGTGCAACCTGAATCTTTCTGTAAGCTTCCTGACCATAGGGATAGAGAAGCGCTGTCCTAGTGTCTCCTGGAAGGCTGCAGAAGAGTCACTCATCTTGGCAAACAGGATGTGTCTGTAGAATGGCAAGGGAATAAGGGACCCTGGTTTTGAGCAAGGAGCTAGTTGTTTAGGCCAAATTTACTCAATTTTGTTTGAAAATCTTTTATTGCTTGTACAGTTTATTAAGCTATTATGATGAAATGAATGTTCTCCATATTTGTGAATTTTAATGTATTAATATGTGAGGATTTAATCTGTACCTGGAATAACTTTTAGAAGTGTTTCTAGATTTGTTAGGGATGATTTTTTTTTTTCTCTCCTTGAAGACCACCTACTTTTACCTCTAGAAAATTACTTGTGAAAGTGGTCCTAGGAGAGTGGTCCTTAGATTAGTTGGTGCCAAAAGCAACTAATCTAAGTGCTAAGTAACTGGAATATTCTGTTGCTTTTTGTGAGAACAGCTCCGACATGGCTGGAGCCACCTAGTCGGTTAGAGCCTGGTGCCAGCAGTCTGTTTTCTGCTCAAATACAAGGCTATGCAAAACTTAATGGGTAAGAGTGCATAGTTTGCAAAATATACGCAAGCCAGGTTTTTTCCCGCTCTGTACCCCTGTGGTTGGAGCCTTCATCTCTTCTGACAGATGTAGCCAAGCTGTGACCAGAGGAGATATGGGCAGTAAGCTCTTTTTGAACAGCTCAAACGAAATTCTTCTGTCTTGTAAGACACTGACAGACCAGATAACACATCCTAAGCAGATCATTTTTTCATACACAGTCTTCGATTTCCTTTCAGGGTTAGGCAAGATCTGACATCACTGGTGCTCTCTCCTATGGCCTTGGATAAGGTCTCTAGATGTTCCTTCTTAGTGTGCAGATTTTGAGCCTCTATCTAGATATTTAACAGGATAAAGTCCAGTTACTTCAGCATTAACTGGAGCCCAAGAGTTCTCATCAAATTCCATATTTCTTATGTTGATGTCTTTCTGAGATGTCCACATCACATATGAGGGATGAGATACAGATATTCTGCTAAAGTGAGATCTCTACTTCTGGTTTGCTCCGTCTTTCAAGTATTTCTTCCTAGTTTCTGAAAATTCTGTTAAAATTTTGATTGGATTTTGAATTGATCCAATTCATGTACTGTAATGAACTGGGTGATATTTACCCGAGTGGATCTGGGAAAGCACATTCTCATTTTTGTCTTATCTATTCATATGCAAGTGTATTTTAAGCTTTCTGCCCCACAGCAACTATTTTTGTCAGATCTTGGTATTCAGGATCATGGTGAGAATGTCACAGTTCTGTTGCTAGAGATTTACACCAGGGTTGAAGGACCAAAGAGAGAATCTTCAAACACTTCCTTAGTGCAGATAATGTGGTGCTATTGGCACCTCAGCTTTGGTTTATGGATAGATTCCCTGAGAGGGGTTATTTATTTATTTTAAATTAGGCCACTGATCTGCCTCCATATATTTCTTAAGAAGCTTCAGGCTTATTACTGGAGCTGGATTGCTCTGAAATGAAGTAATTGTAGTCCTTTTCATGCAAAAATGATACTTTTACATAGTTAGCTGGCACAACCAATGGCTGATAAACTATAACATTGGATAATGTTATATAATGCTATATATAAATATAACATTGGATGGGAACAAGCAGTGTTGGGGGAAGGAAGGGCAGGGATGAGGACAAGTAACTTAAGCTACTTGGGGTAATTGAGACACCATATTTAACTTTGTTGTTAGTTCAGTAACTGTTCCCTAGCAGCCTATACAGGGGCAAGTGAAACAGGAGCGCGTATCCTGATAGACTTTCTCCCCTCGGGGGTGCTAGGGGTTGGCTTGAGTATTCACGTTCAAAGAATCTCTAATTAATTCTCAATTTGTTTGTTGAGTCTTTGCATGCCAGAGTCAGATCTAAGACAGATAAGCTTGTATCATAACATTAATTCAAGTCTGGAATTTAACCACGACACTTGATTTCCTCCCCAGCCTCTGCCAACCTACATGTGAAGAAGCTGCATGGAGCGGCTGGCATGGGCCTCTCGAAAACGCCCACAGCGGAGATCGAGCGCACTCTGTTTGGAGCCAGTGTCTCTTCTGTCTCCCAGGTGACATCCCGTGACATCCCTCCCACTACAGAGGGAAGGGTCCAACTTCTTTCTAACTTCTTATCATGAGCTGTTTTGATTGCAACTTATGTCAATTATTTATTATCACCATCTGCCTTGGAACTGTTTTTTTTTCTTTTGTTGACTGTTTCATTATGTTTCTTGAAGCACTAACTAGGATTTAATTTGGTACCTGCTACAGTCTGTAGTTGGGTAGTAGTCCACCTCGATCAGAAACAACAGCAAAAAGAAGGTTCTAACTCTTGCTAGCGTCTCTTGCTCCAAGCTAACACCTCAATGAAGGACTTGAGAAAAGATCCTAGTTTTTCACTGCAGTAGCCCATTAGATTTAGGTTGATTTCTTCCCAGTAATCACTCTACAAAACTTATCTTATGGAGAGATCTTTTTCTCAAATGTGTGCTATTGTCTGCAGGTCATGTATACCAGAGAAGGTAAAGAACCAGAAGAGGAGATGTACAGTGCAGAGAATTTCCGTCGCATTGCTCGCAGTCTCAGTGGGACAGTCATCACAAACAGAGAAGAGACCATGGTCTCTTCTCACAGTTTTGTAAGTAGAATGATGTGCAGTTTTCCATCTAGCCACTGGCTGCGTCTGGCATTCCTGTATTCTCTAACTGAATTTAGTAAATAATAAATAAACAAGACACCAGACAACTGGATGATAAGGAAGGTGTGGAAGATGGAATGGAAATTCTTCATGGAATTTTTTTTTTGTTCTTTTGGGGAAAAAGAACAAGTTTTTATTTAAATAGCATCTCCTTCAGGACTCACTGCAAAGCTATATTAGTTGAAGCTAACATGCAAGTCAGTCTTATTGCCAATGCAAAGACATCCGATATAAAAACATTTTTTTTTCAGTTGACTTTAGAGTTATTTTTCAGTAAAGTTTTTCATTACAGTAGTCATGTGCATCTCTGCTCTATTGTGGATATGTTCAGTAAGTGGCAATTTTAGCAAGTAAAAGTAAGTATAAAAGGTAATTTAAGTAATGGTGCATAGTGCTGCCAATTATATATAGGAAGCAACTAAAAATAGATAGCAATTGACTTTTCTGTGTTATCTTTGTTAAGCTGGCTTAGGTGTAAGTTAAAATTGTCAGAGAGGAAAATGATAATAGATTACTGTGGGTGTTTAGCAACATAGCCAGATCTTAGTAGAAAGGTTTGGCTTGGATCTGATTTTTTACTGTGCTTAAGATTTGCTTTGAAACCAACTGCATAATAAACATAGAAAAAAAATGAGAAATCATTTACTCAGCCTGGTTGATAAATTTCCAGCTGTACTGAGTGCCATAAGCCAGGAGTATATCAAGTCATAAACTTGAATATGTGCTATTTGCTGCTTAGCATGCCTTTGTGGGAGCTCTGTAATATATCTGGGAGTGGTGGAAGAAACAAGTTAAAACCCCTAACTGGCCACTGGTCCCCGTGCTGAAGGTTCCATGTGCCCCGTGCTCCGGGTGTCCCTGCTTGAGCAGGGAGGTTGGAGCAGATGATCTCTAGAGGTCCCTTCCAACCTCAACCGTTCTGTGATTTTGTGTGATTCCAAGCCCACCACAGAGACTGCTGATGGGAATGGCCCTCTTGTGACCATTCACATCTCTTGGTTCAAGTCAGGGTCTTGTTTGCTATGTGCCAGTATGAACCAAAATAACAAGGCCTTCTCTTGCTGTTCCATGGTATATTTCCAGTCAGTCAATGTGATCCTCCTACGGAGCTTACCGCTGTAGTGACAGCCTTATTGGTGTCAGGAGTTGCTTATTTTTTCACACGCAGATGCATGGGTTTGTTCCAGTGACTCTCCCCTGCCCTTGGATCACCACTCTCGTTGCTTGATTCAACCCAGCTTTGTGTTTATTCATTATTTTATGAGTTTTTTTTTTTCTTCTCCTTTCTCATTTTATAAAAGGAAGCACCAAACACAAGGAAAATGCCAGTGGAAACCAGCCACCGTTCTTCCAGCTCCACTTCCTTTCCTTTCCCCCATGATCCTCCTGTGTTTCCCTATGATTCCCAGCACAACCCAAACCAGGTGCAGCACCCACCCCATGATGTTCTGATGCCCAGCATGGTGGGCAAGGCACGTAAACCGTCAGGTAATCACAGGACCTTTCATCCTCCTTTGTAATCAGAAATATTGCTAAAATACAGCTCTACGAGTGTCATCTTTCATAATGAGGCTTCGCTGTTCACCTGAATTCCTCCAGACTTGTGGATGAATCACAGTCTTTTTCTCCTTCTCTGTCCCTTTTGAGATGTTCACTGATGCTATACTAAGTGGACAGAGTGGAAAGGAATAATGTATGGAAACATGATGACTATTTTAAAAAAGAAAAGCATGCTCACATTTTTGAGGCATTTTCTTCTGTGTAAAAGTAGCAGTAAAACTTGTCACTATGTAGTTATGTACAAGAATTTTTCCACAAACTACTAATTCCAGTAAGTTGCATGTACCCACAATTACACTCATAGAGGTAACCAATGTCTGCATGAGAAGTATTTCCCCTGCAAATGCCATCAAAGCCAGTTTGATCTACCAGCTTTGAATTATTTTGATGGGTTCCTTTTTGATGACACCAGAGAGATTGCTGCTAAAGAAATCTCTTTGTCTGTGAAGCTGTGACTAACGTGGGGCAAGGAGAAATGTAGAGAAAATGAATGCTAGAGCAGATGCTGCTGGTTTGCGTTCAGAATTGCACATCTAACTGGAAGTATTAGTGATTTAGTTTAGCTTGTTGTGTCACCTGTGCTCTGTGAGGAAACTGCCATAAAGAAAATATAACCAAGTAAACCTTTTTTTTTTTTTTTTTTTTTCTTCTTTTTCCTCCCTCTTTCCTTCCATGCCTACCCCACCCAGGAGATCAGAAGAACATCATCCCGAAACTTTTGGTTGTGCCTGACAGGGGTGAAGCTTTCCAAGGTGACGACTACCCAGGTGTGGCACTAAGCTACGGGACGCTGCCTTGCGCTCCCAAAGGCGCCCTCTCCCCGGGGCAGAAGCCTCGTGCTCCCGCGCGGCGCGGCGGCGGCGCGGCCCTGCCTGGCCACTGGCGGAGCGCGAGCGGCACCGCCAGGCACACGGCCACGCTGCCGGAGCAGCGCGCGGCCGGCCGGCCCGGCCAGCCGGCGCGGAGGCTGCAGGAAGGCCTCGAGTCCCACGCCACTGGCTGCAGGCTGCCGCCCGGCACGGACTACAGCACTTTAAGAACACCACGCGAGCCTTCGTGGGATCCTCAAGGTTGTCCCGTGCCCCCCTCCTACGCCAAGGCTCCGGGCCCCAGGAGAGTTGACATGCCCCCTGATGAAGACTGGCGACAGAGCAGCTATACCCCACAGCCCGGCAGGAGGCGACTGCTGCCCCTCCATATGGTAGATGCCCCCTTGTCCTCTGCTGCCGAGGCGCACAGGAACATGCTGGCCCGGGCAGCAGCAGCTACTGGCACCGTGCAGAAGAACGGCTGGTGAGGTCCCTGCCACCCCTGCACCCTGCTGCACCCCTCTGCAAAGAGACTGTGGCTGCCGCCTGGGTGCAGTGTGTAAGGAGATGTCCAGCTTCTCCAGTCGGTATCTGTGCCAGTTTTGTCTTAAAATGTAGCTGTACAGTACGTGGAAACTAATTGCACTCTGTTTCTTTTTGACACTACTGAACTGCTGTCTGGAGGGGGGAATCTTAGCTAGACTAGTCCCAGCCTCTCCTAGCAGAATAAAAAAGTGCTATAGGAAAGATAAGCTTATGGGGCATTGGTTACGGGTAAGTTCTGTGTGCATGTTTTGAAGGAGGATGGCCAAAAGGACATTTTTAAGGACTCTTTAATGAAATGTAGCTTTGGTAAATTCTTCGTATACAAAATTAGTCCTTTTGTTTTCCTCTCCTTCCTGTCCCTTACTAGGGGAACAAACTGACCTACCTTCCAGGTTCCAGTAAACGTACGCTTGCCAGGCTGGCAGTTAGTGAGGCCAACCCAGTGTTCAGTGTGCTGAGATCTCGGGCACACATCCCAGCTCCGGTCGCTGCTGAGGAAGTGGCAGGGAGACGCTGTTCATCAGTAAACCAGAAATTTCCTCACTTCCGTAAGGCGAACTAACAATGCTTCAAACAGAAAAGACTGTTAATGCTGCACGCTTAATATACCAATGTAAACACAGAATAAGTTTAACTATTTTAGTGTCAAACATACTTGCTTTTGTAAGTATTTTTCAAATAAATCTATGAAAATAGTTCTATTTACTTGTCTGTGTATGAGCTTTCTTTGCCATTTGGCTTTCCATATCTGTTGTCCTGCAACTGCTCATTTATTTTCTTTTAAACAAACTAAAACAAGTTGTTATAGTCTATTAACAAAGTTTATATAATAAGTAGTTGGATTGAAGAATGTTATCAGGAGTTTTATGATTCTGCTCTGGAATTGCATTTTCATGTGTTTCATTGCTACTCTGTGCTTAACTTTTCTCTCCTAATGGGCATTAATAAACAGTGCCCCTTAGGAAACATTTTGTGATTTTTGTGGTTGGGGGAAAACCACAAGAATGTGTGCAAGGTGGTAGTGTGCACAGCCAGGAGCCTTAACTCATACAGAAGGTTCTTTAGACATCACTGCTGTAGTGATAAATATATTCAGTAACAGAGCGGTGCTCTTGGCCTTGCTAAGGCTGTGAAATAGGGCATGTGGAGATGCTACCAGTACAGAAGGGTAGTAATTGAGATGGATGGCGAGAGAGGGACTGTGAATTTGGTCCTGCCAGCCCAGCCAGCTGGCGCAAGGTCTAGGCTGCCCTCTAGTGCTAGGTACTGCTTTGGCCTCACGATCACTCTGTGTATTAATTTTAATTTCAGGATTTGCACCTCAGTGCTTAATGGAATTTTATCTTTTCTGCTGTTCAGGCTGAGATTTCAGAGTCACATTTATTATAATAAATGTCTTCTCTCAATTTCATGTTACTAAATAATTCCTATTATGTCTATTATTTTAAGTTTTGAGCAACTATATAGTGTTGTGTTGCATGCATGCTCTTTCTCTCTCTTCTTTTCTTTCTTGTACGTAGTTTCCCCTACCAGCTCTGCTTACTGGAACAGAATAAAACTTGCTTCGTCTGGAAGTCATCATCATCATCACTGCAAATCTCAGTGATTCGGTTAAAAACTGTGCTATAATTCAGTTAAATTACTGATAACTTATAAATGTCTTCAGTGGTATTTATTGGTTATTTGAGCCCTAGAAAATCAGTCTTGTATTAGTTTAGTATTTCATTAAAGCTCACTGTTGCCTAGAAGAAAAGTGAGGAAAGCAGCTTTCCCTAGGAATTCAACAGTTGCTTTTTTCTTTGTCTGTTACGTATACAAGCTTTGATGCCAAATAACCAAGGTTTTCTTCCTAAAGTATCCCTTCACCTGACACCAGCTGCAGGATGGATTAGTGGGTGGAAATTTTAAGTGAAATGAAAATAAAAATTTACTTCTAAAAATAATTTCTGCTTCCATAAAATAGAACATTCAATGTTCTGATCTCTTGATGTGTTTTTAATGAGAGATTGGATACAGTTACTTAGGGGAAAAGAACAGTAATAAATGGAAATAACTTAGTGTTTTAGCAGTAGCAAATGTGTGTAAATATAATCTTGGTGTATATGGAAAAGTAACTACCTAGCTTGTGCATGTTACTGATGGGAATAATGCTTAGAGTTGCTGAGCAGCAGGTCTGTTGAAATGGAATATGTGCCAGAGCGTACGATACCAGTGAGCTGATCAAAAGGACTCTCTTTTAAGGAAGTGAGTCACTAAAGTGCAAGGTAGGTGCCCAGTCCATCCAAGCTGAGGAACCCCTGTGCCCACGTTACAATGGGAGGGAACTGTCTTACTGGTATTTGCTGTGGTTGCTGGGATCGGAGTCACGTTGATTTGACAGCGATGGCTGGAGTGTGAAATCAAGTGCACGCAGGGCTGCAGAAAACTGGCTCTCATGCATTATTAAATATTAAATGCAGTTTTGTATTTCATGTCACTTCATATACTTGCCTATTTTGGCAGTAGCGGGGGGAAGAACGAGAGCAAAAGTACCATCCACCTATGTCATGTCTGAGCAACTTGAGTCATGCACTGCAATGGAAAATGGACAGATCTCAGCATTTGGTTGGGGGGCAGGGGAGGAGGGAGGAAGGGGAAGAGAAGCCAAAGAAGGTGGTTAGTGCATTGGAGAGTGGAGGGAACAGATGGATAGGTGAAAAAGACATGCTAAATGAATATGAGTCTCTTCCATCAAATGTCTCCATCTTTACAAAGAACACTTACTGACTGATGTGTCTAAATTTTCTTTCCTTTTTAATAGATAGATTCCTGGAAAGAGAGGTCCTCAGCACCAGTCTGCCTGCCGAAGCCTTTGAGGAGGGAAGATTGATACGTGTGTTCTGGAGAGCAGGCATTTTATAGGACTCTCTAATTATAATGTTCATACTATTGCAAATGAACCTGTGCTATGTGTATAAATAGAGACAAACACTGGGAAAGCAGTGCAAAGGCCAAGTAAGTGTTTTTACCAGCTGGAACAAAGATAGAAAATATGCTTGGATATTACAAATTTCTTGTTTATGTTAGATGCATCCTAGAGTTCTGATGCCACTGCTCTCCTTTGTTTAGAACCAAGGGTGGCAGAAAGCAAAAGTGTAAGATTTGTCTGTGTTTGCTGTCTCTAGCATTTTCTCACAGCATAGTCCAGAACCTTTTAAAGCCAAGTTAGACATCTGTAATTCTCTTTTTATGTTAGCACTTTCACAGTTGCTGTCATTTAGTTTCATATTTCCTGTGAAAAAAATAATCTCTTCAGTGTTTTTTAATTCTGATACTTATAAAGTTCTCAGGACAAAACACAAAAGCTTTTAAATTCTCCTGTGGATTACTTTGGGTTATTCTCTTCTGCATGGGTTTTACACTCTAACCATGATCTAGGGCTTGCCCAATTCTGAGAGTCATTTTAGCTCAACCATTTTTTAAGCTGTGCAGTCCCTGTGGATCATTTACTTCATATTAACACATTAATACTTAATGGTACTTGGTTTTAGTAGCTTGGTAAAAGGACACAGAGGAGTAGGTTGAAGGCATATTGGAACTTTCATTGTCCATTAATGTTGGCCAGATGTGGTTGTGAGAGAAGAGCAGAATGGCATGTACTCTTCAGTGACTGATTCATCCTATCTCTTTTTTTGTTTGTCCCCAGCATAGTTTGTTTTTAAAATACTTAATAGTATTTCTCTGACTTACCAGCCATTTTATTCTTGGATGAAAATACATCATCACAATTCACTTCTATACTTCATAGCTTCAGTTTTATAGCAACAGCATCATTGGTTATGTTAATAAGGTCCTGTATGTAGGCCTGATTAGCTTGAACATTTTATCAGTTAAGTCTCTTTTTGCATGTGGAGACTGTAAGAAAACTAGAGAGAACACAAAGGAGGACAGCAAAAAGCAGAGTGAACTCAATTTTGGAGTGCGTAGAGGTGACTATCATAATCTATTAATACCATCAAGGTAGTAAGATAAATGAAGGGAGGGAATTGCTTGGTCTCAGATGGTATGAGAAGGATCAATATCTTAAAGCTAAGGAAGGAAAAGTTTGAACTAGATAATAAAGGAGGGGGAGGAATGCTTTGAGCAGAGAGAGTGAGCAGTGTTTGGAGCAACCTCAGGTAGAGCTTCAGGTGCCACATGGCTCCAGAGGTACCAGACTGAAGTTAGAGGTGTGGCTGGTAGGTAGCGGGAAGGGGAGATCACCCAGGAGCTGGCTAAGGGGCACAGGCTGGAATTGAAATCCTATTTTTTAGGAATTTTTAACAATTGTGATTTAATACAAAGAATGACTGGGACCAAGACTAACTTTTTAAAAGTAGCCTTTCTATGTATCTACAGCCTGTTAATGGGGCTTATCTATCAATGCTTATCTAAGCACAGGTTTTCTAGGAAATTAGCACAGGAATGTGTGTAATGGCACAGAGCAATAACAGGAAGTATCTTGTAGTAGTTTCTGCCAGCAGTTATTTGATATTTTTGCTTCCTGCTGTTGATGTAACTCTTCAATACTGGATGAAGAACTGTGAAGGCTTGTGATGTTTGTGTGTGTGAGTGCAGAACAAACACATAGCCGGCCCAGGGGCCTTCCTGTCGCTTGCTGAAATACCTTAATGTATTGGCGAGGCCAAAAGAAGAATTGGCAACCCATTCCAATTCACTAGTTTGACATGTGACATTGATAACTAGAGGAAATCCTGCAGTGAATAATGACTTTTATGATGCTGGGGAAACTGGCCCAAGACTGTTTTCTGTTAGTATCATGCCCTGGTGTTAGGTATAACGAGAGTCTCCATTAAAGAGAAAAAAAAAGAAAAAAAAAAGGGGGGAAAAAAAAGGATTGGGATAACAGGAAAATCTTGTGCCCTCTTGGAAGAAAATATTCAAGTATTCATAATGAAACTTGATGTGGCAATATGTCCAAATGCATTTAAAAAACGTGGCTTTGTTCTGAGACAGTCTTACAGTATGTACCGATGATGAAACCATTTCTGGGAATTCAGGAAGGAGAGTTCCTGGCATACACTAGTGAGAATCCATGAAATGGGGCAACCTCTTAAAGTTTTGTCTCTCAGCTTGCTCTCGTGCTTGTAGCATGTCTTCCCCTCCCAGACCTGGTTATCACTGCAGGATTTGATCTGTGTGTCTTTCTCTTGGGATCTGGAATATATCTCTCGTGATTCAATTTTCTTCTTCGAGTTTTCAAAAAGTCCTTGTTGGATAATTAGATGATTCTGGGACACTGAGTTGTGCCAGTTTTAAAGATATGTAGCTTTTACAGTCAGATGGGACCGTTCTGATCATCTAGCCTCCTGCATGAGATAGCTACAGAATTTCACACAGTTATTTTATATCTACCTTCTCTATGGACTTGAAGTGCACTTGTTGTCTGAGGTGACTGTTTATGAAATATATTTACTACTGTATCTTGAGCTGCAGGGGAGGATGTCACGAAAGTTGAAGATTGAACATGACACTTCTCAATTTAAACCTTTTTTCACACAGCTCCAGTATGTGCTGCTTTGAGATGGAGTGGGAGTAAGGGAAGGATCATCTGCATCCCATATGGCCCCGTTCCCCATCCTGTGGCTTGGTGATTGCAACTTGCTGAGGTTTTTTTTTCTCTGATATGAAAATAGTTTTTTCAAATTGCAATCTAGTGGGATGACAGGGTTGGTTATACCTCTCAGAATATCAGAATACAAATCAGACCCTTTATAAAATGATTATTTATTTATTTTAGATATTCAAATGGAATGGCCACTTGGTGGCAAAGCTGAACAGGAAGCAAAAAAAAAAAATAAAGAAAAATAAAAAAGAGGCTCTTCACTCTTCAGACTTGCTTTCATTTGCTTTTTTTGTGTAAGGTTTGTGGTAACCTCTACCTGCAGCTCTGCCTGCAAGGCCACGCTTCTATTTGTAGCTGTATTTTTTAGCCTCTGCAATGGTAATGCTTGTGGTTCTACTGGAAATAGATGCACTACATCTTGTGTTCAACAAATGAAACAATCAGCTTTGCTTTCACTGTTGTGTTACAATAGGTGCATGGAGACAATGTGAATGCCCCTTGCAGAGCCTCTAGTAGTTTGAGAGACAACATTGCATGAGAAATCTTCAATGAGAGGTTAAATCGCTTACATCTAGTTCTGTACTGTCTTAATTTAAGTTCTGGTAATGTCCTTATAACAAAAACAAATACCGTATGTTGTATTGAACCACAGTGGAAAATACTTTAAAAAAAAATTATTACCCAAAAGCTACTCATCCAAAATACCATCATTTTATGTTTAATAGAGATGTGGTATGTAGGGAAAGTTATCCAATCATCCTGATGTCTCTATGAGGAAAGAAAGAACTTTTGCGTGCGTAAGGATTTTTTTTTTCTTTTTCTCCCTCCAGTAGTGTCTGGATATAATTGGAAACATTTCAGTGTGCAGGCACTAGGTGTTATCTAGAAACTGATGATGTCTCCTTCTGTCACAATATCATAATTAAATTATGTTATACTTTTTTTTAACCTCCCCCTCCCCCCAAGCAGAGCTCTATCTGTGTGTCATCCTTTTTCATATGCCAGGGAGATAAGCCTGGGCTTATGAGAAATGAGAAGAGTTGAGTGGCTGGAAGAAGCAGAAAGTTGCATTTCTCTTCCACCAGCTCTGCAGGAGAGGTAAAGGGGTAATTTTTGACAACACTCAACAAGGTATCAAGTATCTGCTTTTGAATACAGACAAACAAATTTTTTTTTTTTTGCAATATGAGAATCTCTGAGGCGTTTCACGCTTTCAAAAATTAAATTGCATTTATTATTGAACTTCTCTTCCTTAGAATGAAGAGACAGAATTTACATCCTTGTTCAAGCAGCCTGACTTCAATGCCGAGTCAATAGAAGCAATATTTATTTACTTTCCTTCCTATTCCATGCTCTCACTGCACCTTCTAATCTGTTTGATAGAACTACATCCTATGGAGTCAACAGTTCCTACCACTAAGCTTTCTAGTGGTTAATGCAAAATTTTCACCTATGATTTCTTTTATGATGCTCCATGCATCTCAGTCCTCTTTTGGAGTGTGTGCGCACACGTTTTGCTTGTGGAAACAGAATTAGTAAATTCTTTTCTCTGAAATTTCAGAGTCTCACATGTTCCATCAGGGATTGTGGTTCTGATTCCTTCATGTTTACCAGTTGATGAGCTCTTTAAGCTCCCTTCCATTGAAAAAAGCTTGCCTGGACCCTGCTTGGCTTTGTAATGAAAAACCAGGTCAGAGTGAGCGCTCGTGCAGCCAGTGCTTTTAATACATCTGTGCTTAAGCCACAGCGCTCCCCAGGATGCCAATTCCTCCTGGAGCTGACGTCCTTCTCCTTGACCTGAGTGGTGTGAGGAAAACACCTTGATGGGAGCTATTGTCTCGGAGCAGCTTTTTTTTCCCTTGAATTTCCTGATCTCTGGTGTGAAGTAGATTGTACAACTAATATATAGAGAGAGGTTTTAAATTACAAGAGTTGTCTTAGTGGCAGAAATGTAAAGCAGCCCCTGTAGGTAGCGTGTTCATACCAAGGCCGTGCAAGAGACGTTTGCTCGATCTCACGGTGTTCACCTGAAAGATGCCTCTAGTGTGTTTTAATGTAGTAACTGGCTATTTTTGAGGGCTACTCATCACTTGAGCTTTTGTTGTTGTTGTTTAAAGCGAGGTACTTTGTGAGCTGAATTAAGTGTGAGGCCATAGCCCCCCTTCCCTAGCAGTACACGAGGAGACATTAGGAGAGAGCATGGCGTTGGATGCCAAGGAGAGCAGCACTATTTAATCCCTCATTAGTCTAGGGGGGAACCGGCTTTGAGGAAGGCAGCCCCTTCGCTCAGACACCAGGCGGGCATGGCGGGAGCCGCGTCCGGGCGGGCCGCCCAACATGGCGGCCGCGCCGCTCGGCGCCGCCCGCGGAGCTCTCCATGGTGGCCGCCCCGCCGGCGCTGGCGCCGTCCCGCCCGGCCC
>JAUBOD010001053.1:2132113-2170161 GCA_032353885.1 Nothura maculosa
CTTCCTCCGCGCTGGGCTCCGGCGGAGCCGCGCGGCCTGGCCCGGCGGCGGCTCCCGGCCCGCCTGTGTGCGCGGCCGCTGCGGGAGCCCCGGCCCTGCGCGGGGAACGGGCGCCGTGGGGCCGAGCCCGGGCCGCGGGGAGAGCCAGGGGCTGCTGGAAAGGGCCCGGAACAGCGCTGCTCTCCCGGGGCCGTGCCCGGCAACGCGGGCGCTCATCCCGGCTGGGAGCGGGGGTGCTCGTGGGCAGGGGTTGGTGCTTGGGGGTCCTACAACACACCCTGGAACTGCACTCGGTTCATCCTCTTTTTAACCTAATCTGTAGTCTTGAGAGATGAGAAGGACGCCTTCGTCTTCAGCAGGTCTTAATTAGAGCCTTGGAAGCCCATAGTGTGTTTTGGAAATCGGCGTGTTTTCCAGAACGCTGGAAACCTTTACTCACAGTGAGTTCTTACGTGGTTGGGATTGCTTAACCTGTTGATTTGTTTGAACAAATTCTAGGAGGAAAAGTAGAAAATATTGCAGCTCATCTCATCGGGTCTTGTGCAGATTGGTGCTGTTGATGTAAAATTAGTGTATTTTGCTTGTCATATTTTTTACCTTTGTATCAACTTGTCATACCGAATCATTTTAAGATCTTAAACCAGCACGAGGGAACTAATGGTGAGCGGATACTTCAGAGAGCGACACAGAACCTGCTGATTTCCAAACACTTAATAATTCAAGTAGGAAATTGTGAGCTGTTCATCTGGCTGCTAAAAATCCTAGTTAAGACTCATTTTAACAAGGTTGTAGCCTGGGGTTACCTTCTTTCTTGGAGTCTGGCTGTGCAGGATATAGAGCTGTTGTAACGCTAATCAGGCTTTGATGTCTTTATCAGGTACAATTACAACTGATTATTAAGGCTGGTTACATGTTCACACGGGAACATTTTGCTGCTCCTTTCCTGGGTCTGTCCTTTCCCTACCTATCGTGCTGAATCACTGGTTTCTGTAGAAGGCCTACATGGCTTTGCCAAGCTGCCTCCGCTCTTAGTAGGAAGAACGTTGGGGTTTTGTGGGTTTTTAAAATTCATTTATTTTGTTTTTTTTCCCCGTGAAATGCTCTACAGTTTGAAATATTTTTCTAGACACCTACCCTGGGGTGCAAGATTGCAGGTTATGCTAGTGCTGAGTAGGAGTATCTATGCAATGCAAATGCTTTTGTGGAAACCATGTTCAAAATGTGACAGCTTTGCTGTAATCTCCTGCACCAAAAATGTTCCTTGTGCGCTTAACTTTTGTATGGTATTGCAGACACGATGGTACAGATATGATGCATAGCTTCACATAGGCGTGATACTCCCTTAAAATAGCTGGGCCTTCTGCTCTAGCTTGGACACGTGCAGACCAGGTGTGCTCATGAAACAGCGTGAGGGCAGCTTGAATGGTTGAGTAATGTCCTTCTGACTTCTCCAGTACTTATGAATTTCTAGTACAAAACACTTCTTTTCTTAGATATCAGATCACTTATTAATAAGTAACAATGGACTTACTTATTGGAGTAAATAGCTGGGATTTTTTTTAACAGATTTTTTGGCTGAATTTTGTTTAATGTGAACTACTAAGGAAAATGATGTTTTGATTTGTTGTTTTGTTTTGGCACAGTTTGCAAGGCTAGACCGTGTTGGGGACACTCCGGTTGTCCATGCCTTCTTGCCGAGCTCTGCTGCTGCCAGCGTGTTGGGCTGCGGAGCTCGGCAGCGCGGGGGCTGCCGTGCCCATGGGGGCACTGCTGCCTGTGGCACCTCTCACCTCAAGAGCACCGTGCTTGGAAAGGAAAGGAAATGTGAAATCGAGACACAAGGCTTGATTTGGGGAGTTTCTGAAGTTAAAATATATATAAATATTTGAACATAGCTGGTATTTGTATCGTTTCAGTTATCGCTTTATCATGGCTTTGCTTCCTTCTTTATTTCTTGGAAGAATGCAAAAGTAATAGAGACTATGAGAAATGAGAAGACATGAGACCTGAAAACTTTTACTGCCTAACCTTTACCTAAACCTTTACCTTTTTTAAGTGATTAAATTATTGTGTCATAAGTAACCAAGCTTTTCAGATAACTTATGATAAAAGTTAGGGAATGTCCCCCATTGTATTTTGAACTGTATAATTAGCTATTAACAAGGTATATACAAATGTATATATCTAGAAAAATACCTGAAACTTTATCAAGTGTAATGTTTGCATTGGACTTAAAGGTAACAGTATAACGGTGGCTTTCGATACGTGGTGTGTACAGTCTTGGCCTGCCTTCCCCGATGGGAATTGTCCCACCACAGAGCATTGATTGCTTTTGTGAAAGTCTGTACAACACCGAGAGATTCTCTTTTCATGGCTCCGGTAAATTGTGGCCCAGTAATTTGTTCTTGTGGAATTTCCCACGCCTTAATGTCTAGCTATGAAATTGTAATATCTGAAGTCAGTGTGTGGCATTCAGTTCCTGAAAAGTGTGGCAGGGCTTTTCTTACTCAATATTTTTTAATAGAGATAAGGGAATGTACCTGTCCTCTTGATTCACTGTTTTCTAAGGTGACCTATTCATCCTCAAGCAGTGATGCCTACTGATTTACTGTCTTAAGGCTATAAATTTGTCAGTTACAGAAAAATTTTGACAACCAGTAGTAATTAACTACTGCATCTGATTCTTTTGACTTTTTGTGTGTGATAATTAACTGACTGATAATTATTTAGTTTACCTGACCTTTAAGTGTATGGAAGGTGTTCATATTTTAAATCTGTCGGTATATTCTATCTTTTCCACTGAAGCATCTGTTCCATTACCTTGAGCAATTACTTTTCACTGACATGAAGGACTCTTCACTGGCTTTTCTTTGAGTGAGAAGCACCTGGGCTTGTTGGGCCCTGCTCTGGGTAGCTACATGCAAAGAGGCACTTGAAGTAGTGTCCTTGGTGCTGCGCTTTTGCCCTCTGTGAGCGTTTCCAGGCTTTGGGACATAATCCGTGGTACATATCCTCATGGACATTTTTAATGGACATTTTAAATGAATTCTGAAGATGAAATCTTGTTCTTTTGATCGTGAGAGACTTCAGCATCCATTTGCCTTTTGGGTAGAGGTCTTGGTCAGGTGTGATTGGCAGGCAGCATTTTTATATGTTGAACAACAGCTTCTTGACACAGCTTTTCAGAGAATTCTGAAGAGAAGTAACTCATCGTTTGTCCTTGAGCAGGATCTTAAGTTAAGGTACTAATAGAAGCTCTCTAACAGTGGCATAAATGCAGGAGAAAAAGAAATCATTGTAGTATTCAATTAATTTAGTTAGGCCAACTGGCAGCCAGGGATTGGGCAGGTAAAGCCGGAGCAGAACAAGCTGGCAACTATCTGCTGGTGTGTTCGCTGTGTGACAGGACTCTCTGAGATGGGAGTTCATTTTTTTTTTGCTAAATGGGGCTAAGGAACCGTCTCACTGAAGTGTACGTGATTGTAGAGCATATCAACACAATGAATACAAAAAAACCCCACACCCTAGGGCTGGAAGATCTTTATTTATTGCCTCTAAAGGAATTCTTTGGCTTTTTGGGGTACGAATTTTGGGTGCTGATCTATTTTTCATAGCCTGTAGCTTAATTCATCTTCTGAGGCGGAGAAATGGAGCGTAGAATCGTTTTTAAAAAAGCTCCAGGTTGGAGAGCTGTACATTTAACTTGAGGAGACTCAGAGCAGTTGCAAGAATGAGTGGACTATGTACATCCCTGGAGGAATATAGTGCATAAAAGAAAAGCTGGTACAGTTTTCATAGAAGGAAGCCAGCAGAAACTATTAGAATTCTTTGGAGGAGCCAGCGAGCTGACTGATCCAGCCAGAACTATTCATCAGGTTCCCTCATCCGAGCTGCTGAGGTAAGCAGTCATGCTAAAGGAGGACAAGGAAGACTTGTGGATCTAAATGGATTTGGGGAAAAAAAATGTGAATAAGTAATAACCTTCCATGGTTGAGGAAGGTTGGTATCTGTGCTCTTTAAATGTATTCATTATTCATATTTAGAAAACAGAGTGTATAGTGAAAAATAGCACTTGCTCTGGGCACTAAACTTCTAGGGGCATTTCAGGAGGATTTTACTTGCCTGAACGACCAGACGATGAAGTTGTAGGAGAAAACAAGGTGATAAAGGCAAACAGAAAGGCTCTGCAAGGCCTTCCTTAGCCTTGACCTTGCTTAATACACAGTGGTGTGAACAGGAGAGAATCATTAGGCACCGATATAAATGCACCATTATATTTGTGCTATTATATGTCTTCTGTTGTATGCACATCTTGAACAATATGTGTGACTGTGGTCTGCTTCCTGATATCCTCTATCATGTGCTGTATCTTTCTGTACTGGAGAAATAGGCCAGAAAAGACATGGTTGGAGGTGCAGGCTGGCTTCCATGCAAGGTAAAACTGAACAGATTAGGGCTCTGTGACTTAGGGAAGTGATAGCTGGGTAGCAGTAGAGTTAGATATATCATGAATAGTATCTATAATGGAGAAGATGAGTAGGAAATAACTGCTGTTTTTATTTCACTGTGAGGAGGAGATAAACAGCATTAAATGACCGTTTGCATAAGTAGATGTAAAAGAAAAATGAAGCACTTCATACTGTAATAAGCTAGTGAAAATTTTGGAATTCCTAGCAACAGGATGAAGGGGAGGTGAGAAGTATAAAAGCGTCTAGTGGAGGTCTGGGTAGCTCAGTGAAAGACATTTCAGTCAGTGATCATAAGCATAGAGCTCTGGAGGAAACCTGCACTCCGGAGGAAATGCTGAAAGCGGCGAGTTCTGGGAAATAGGGAGTATACTGAGGAAAGACCTATGTATCCACCCGTGCCAGAGACATGTTTAGGCACTAAACAGGCTTTTGGTATGGTACATTATGGCCATATTAATGGGATGATCGCTTCTGAAAAAGTACCTCATTTTTTCCTGAGAGAGCCTTATGAAAATATCAACTAAGTGAATAGAAAAATTACATGCACAGCATAGAAGATGAACACAACACAGCCTGTTGGGTATATCAGCGTTTTCATTTTTCCTTTCTTTTAGAATATTTCACATTTGCAGGAACTGTCATGCATATAAAGAAGTTTGAGTGATCATTTTTATTAAGCTTTGGGAAGATGAGCTGCAGGAAACTGCATTTGCAGGATCTGTGCTGCGTTGGTTGGTATGAATAGGGCAACCCATGCCTTTCGACAACTATAGATTCTTGCTTTCTCATTCAAGTAGATGCTTGGGGTTTTTTCTGTGTATGTGCTAAAGTAGCTTTTCATGGTTGCTGGTCCATAGACCATCTGTGATATCTTTATGAAATTTCTTCTCAAATCTGCCTTGCCAAACCCAAAAGGATAATTTGACATATTCTGTCTTCATAGCAGTCATGGATGCTACATTTCTCTGTTCTTTATAGATGTTGGCTTAGAGAGGTGAAAATTCTAGGGACAGACTAAAAGGATTTGCTGAGAATTACAATTCTTGCTTCTACTGAGTGCCAAGGAATAGGCAAAAGTGCATTTAACACCCAAGCAACGCTCTCCCCTCCTGAAACCTCCTCCAACCAACCAACCAAACTCCCAGCATTTGGGGGCTATTGTGGTAATAAGCCTGCTGACAAAATGACTGATAAGAGCCTGTCTCTTTACGGAAGCTGTCATTATATCAATATATGACATCGTTTTACTGAGACATAATTTATATAGTTTCATGTATATGGATTCCCAAAACAACAGCAACAACAACAAAATCATTGTGCTAAATTGAGAAATTCAGTATAAATACAACATCTGGAAGACTGTGGCTGTTGCAGAAAACTAAAATTGGGATGTCAAGTATGGTTTTACAGCAAAGCTGAATTCACGGAACATGGGACTGTAGACAAGAAATGGCCATTTCTCTTTCATTGGGAGAGAAGAAAGAATTATTTGAATTTTAAGCTCTTAAGAGCAGAAAGTATTTGTGTGGTGACTCTGTAATATTTTTTACTGCTGTTGATCTAGGGGTTTTGGTCTTTTGTTTCAGCATCTTATTGCAACAGCCAGATTTAACCAAGGTTATTGGAATAGGCTTATCTGTCAGTGTGGTTTACCTTTGCAGTTTCTAATTTTATGTTTTACTACCAGCCACTGTTGCATTCAGTTAGTGGGCAGTGAGAGATCTGCCTCGGGTCTGGAAACGCAGTGTGTTCCTCTCCATGGGGATTATTACACTAGAAGGGTGCCCTGTTAATGCAGGGTTTCTGCTTCTGGGCCTTACTGCAGTGAACGAGGGGCGAATTCATCCAGGTTGATGCTAACTTTTTGGTCTGCATACAGGCCTTATTGCAAAGTATAAATGTATTCAGAGGCTCATAGAAAGTCTGTGGCTAGAATTAGGTTTCTAGGTTTTACTTCTGCTATCCCAGTTTTAAGTAGTTCTGCAGTATAAAGGAAAGATCTATTTTTTTTCCTATTCAGAAATATATATGAATAGTAACAAAATCTGTGACAGCCTTTTTGTTAACAGAACCCAAGAGCTACTCACTGAGTCTTTTTCAGCATTACTCTTTGATTTGAATCAATATACTTGAAATAGCTATAGGTGACATAAGCAACATATATATATTTTAATTAATTTTACCTAGCGGTTTGTTTTAGAGAAGCAGATATGTTGTAAATTATGATGCCTATTATCTTGGTTAATAAGATCTGTTCCGTTGCTAATAGGATATGGTCTCTGTCATTCTATCCTGTAGCTTGTAGTGCTTTAGAGGTTCATCTCCAAATGCTTGTCCATTGCTTGCCTTTGTTGCAAGAAGGGAATCCTTTAATGATCAATATCATACAATTTCCTTAGGGTAATTCCTCTTAATTACCATTCCATTACAGTCCCCAGAGCCCAAGTTTTGTGCAGAGATTTTGAAACATGGATTATATTTCTGTCTTGGAACACATCATGCTGCAACTCTTTTTCCTTAGGCTATACTATTCTACTACTACTTCATCAAACATTTAATTAAACCCATTAGTTTGCAGAAATTGTCTACGTGCTTTAAAAATATCACCCTTAACCTATTAAATGATATTATTTGTAATATTTTCTAAAGATAGGAGCTTTAATACAGCATCAACTATTGTTGAGACAGAAATGGAAGTAGAGAGTGCAAAGTAGCAGTTTGAATGGAAAGTGTTGCAGTTTCCTTTCAATTCAGTGTTGCAGTTCAAATTCTTGCCAGTTTTATGCTTTCTTCTCTAAAGATTTTTTTTCTGAAAAACATCGTTCTTGAGCAGTAGGAAAATAGATGCATTACATGGAAATGATTTTATTAAATGTAAAGAATACATAACTTCAGTTTTTCCATGAGACTGATAGAACTTTACACATGCTTGCTTGGTTTTGACGCTGCCATGTCAGCACATGCCACATTGAGATATTATGGATAACCCCTGGAAATACAGAGTTTTTATTTGATATATAACCTTCCTTACTATATTACTTCAAATAATCTGATACAGTTCTTGCCAAACAGTGGATGGAAATACTTGTTTTTGTAGCCTCATAAAAGATGTAACTTGTAAGGTGTCCTCAAACTATAGCCGGTTAAATTATATAGAATCCAGTTCTGTAAGAATTTGGTCAGAAATAGATTACTTGTACATAAGAGCTTTCCTAAAGGAGGCAAATTTAATCAGCTGTGTGTATAGAACCCTTTCTGTGTTTCCAAAATCTCATGAAGAGGGATCGGCACCGTGTTTCTAAGTTCTGCAGCATTCAGTAGCCACGTAGTTAATTAGTAATGGTCAGCAAATAAGAGAGGGAAGATCACTTGGTTGCCTGCATGGACCACTCTCCTCCATCCTCTCTCTGCTCCAAAAAGGATCATCTTTCACATAGGGTGGGTATCTCGGAGTAGCAACAGAAGTAGTGAAGCTGCTGCCGAGCCGTCTCTCGCATTGATTGACGCTGGTTCTGTGATCTCCGGTGCTTTCGGAGCAATTGGAACCAGAGAGATCTCCCTCATGACTTGGCTGGTGCATCCTGAAAACTGAGCTCGGCTTGGCATTGCTGAAGGCAGATGTGGGCCTGTCTCCTCCAAGGGACTGCCTGCTTTTATCAACTTGCGTGAGCTCAGGTTAATATAAGTTTCCAAATAATGCAGTTAATAGTTTTTAATACTTTTTTATACTTTTTAATACTATTAAAAAGATGAAGGCTAGAAAGTCAAGCGATTGCTAGAATTAAGGCTTTTGTGGCCATAATTAAATTATTCTAAAAACTCAATAGATAAATTGTCATGTTGAAACAATGACTTGGTCTTTTCAGAGTTAGTCAGATTTATGTTTTTAAACAGTTCTTTGCATGGAATGAAAGCAGTTGTTTGTGATTCCTTAAGTACACTGAGTTTATTAACAGTTGGACTACGTGGCATGTTTTTGACATTCTAAAATAATATTTAAATGGGAGAAATTGAATGATTTTGATTCTCCTTTTATTTCTTTTGATACTGGCTCGTATACATTCTTTTCCCATAAATGTAATGTAACGTAATCATGTCTGGGCATGCTGGGGTTTGATGCAGCGCCCGTGGGAGTTGGCAGCCACCTCTGCTCCCATGTGCTAGGCGGGAGCTGTGGGCAGCTGCTGAGCCCGCCTGGGAGGGAGAAGGATGTTTTGTCCACTGCCCTCACAGACCTTCACCAAAACAGCTCACGTGCATCCTTCCCGAGCACCTTCTGTCAGAATCATCTTGGCTGGGAGGCAGCACTCAGCTCCAGCAGCAGCCAGGGAGATGTGGTAAGAGCTGTGGGAGCCAGGAGCCTCGGGCTGCTCCCCACCCTGGCCGGGCTCTGTGCGCTTCCCATGCTGCCCAGCAGCTCCCAGGCAGTGGCAGCTTCTGGGCAGCCTTGCAGTGCGACAGCTTTGGGGACGGAGCAGCAGGAAAACCTGGTGAACAAGCTTCTCTGCCCCGGCTGCTGAGGTTGTAGGCTCCCAACGCTGGCCAGGTTTGCTGCTGCTGTGGATTATTATGGATACCAGTATTTAGGATGTGCCTTCTTGCTGAGCTGCTCCATAGTGTGGAGATTTGAGGCAATTCATAGCCTCATAGTGGCAGCCCAGGTCGCTTTCGTTCTCTTCAGGTGCAGGCTGTTTCTTCCTCTTCATTTCTTATCCTTTAATGAATTCTTTATCCTTTCCTGTTTCTTTTTTATTATTATTATTTGTTTGTTTTAAGGGCTTTTGATGATGAACTTCTTCAGATACCTACTCACTCTGAGATGCGGGACATCTCTGTGCAAAAGCACCCTTGACTCCTTCCAATTTTAAATATATTAATGTGCTTTTTAACTCTATTTCTATCATTGCTGCAAATTTGCATATTATAGAAATTAGGTTGTTCAGTGCAGATAGTACAAAGATGAATTCCTTGTTTGGCACAATTTCATTATGTTGCTACTGATGTCATCAAACTTATGGATTAAAAGACTTCTGTCCAGTAGTCTTTATGCTACTTTATATAGAACTTACTATCTAGTGCGATGGATCAGTTTTCCACCTATATGGAGCAGGTTTTTAGAATAATGTGATTGTAATTTATGTATTTCTTTTTAAATTACAGCTGTCCCTTTTCCACCAACGCATCGCTTGACATCTGAAGAAGTATTTGACACAGAC
Organism: Nothura maculosa; assembly: GCA_032353885.1. Taxonomy (NCBI): domain Eukaryota; kingdom Metazoa; phylum Chordata; class Aves; order Tinamiformes; family Tinamidae; genus Nothura; species Nothura maculosa. The sequence goes on from JAUBOD010001053.1 coordinate 2,141,799, forward strand.
GGAAAACCCAGGGTTGACATTTTGAAGAACCACTTAATAAAGGAAGGTCGAGTAGACGAAGAAATTGCACTTAGAATCATCAATGAGGGTGCTGCAATATTACGGAGGGAAAAAACTATGATAGAAGTTGAAGCTCCAATTACAGGTAATATTTCTAGCCATTTCGCTGATAGCTAAATTAAAAAAAAAAACAAAACAGTTTTTCAGTTTGTTTTAAAGTTTGTTTTAAATTTTTAAGATGAAAAATTTGTATAAGCTGACAGGATTCTTCCTCAGATTTGCATTTAACACTATTCAGCTAGTCTTAAAAATGTACTGCACAATGTTGCACATAAAGGCATTAAATATGGAAAAAAATAGGATTGGCATTTACATGGAAAAGGGGAAAGTAATTAACGGCAGATATGAATTACGGTTTTCTAATTCTTGTGATGTTATAAGTAGGAATAAAGATAGCTAATTGGAATTTTTAAAAATGGACTCAAATATTTTAGGGCATGAGCTTACATTAATTTTGTTTTAACACCGAGTAAATAAAAATATGTAAATGGTACATGTTTTCTTTTTTTCTTTTTTCAAAGAAAGTTAAACTGCTGAAATGATGTAAACCAGTAAGTGACTGTCTAAACTGAGACTTTTCTGAAGGCCCAACAGGCTCAAAGCAAGGCTGCTTTCTCAATGTTTAGAATGTTATATTTCAGTTTATTGAAATAGTTACCTCAAGTAAATGGTTAATAGATGTAGGAAAAAGGAGGGAAAGTTCCTGCAATGTTTTAGTAAAGATCTGAAGAAAAGTGCTATTCAAGAGAGCAAATTATATTAGATCTGATACTTTATAGGTCATGATGACTAAATAGCCTGCTCCAAGGGTTTGATAACCTTTAGTGTCGTGTGCTGTTTCCTACATTTCTTAAACAAATTAGAAGGTTTTTTTCCCCCCTCGATTTGGTGATAAACACTGACAAGCAGAACTTGCTGTTGGTCAGGTGCTGATTGACATTTTGTGGAATAGAAGAAATTCAATGGAAGAAGCCACAGCCTCTCAAATTTCTGTTGCTATCATCAATACCTCCTGTAGAAGCAAGAAAGCAGCTTCTGACTCCAGCTCGGCTGGGAATTTCTTTGGGATTGAGGAGTTGTCAGCAGTTGTCTCTTCCATATGGTTCTCTTGAAATTAGAGGAATACCTGGCTTTGCTGCATACTCTTCCAAGTCATCCCAAGGACACCTACCAAGGAGAATTTGCCAAGATGCATAGGGCATTGAGGAAGACAGTAAACAACTCCTGATGACTTTCAAGACATGAATGCACAGTCTGCTGGCAGCTCGTGGAAAATCTTCCACAAGCTACCAGGCATAAATAGGCCCATTAGCAGTATTGGCATAGGTAGGGAAAACCTCTCAGTGACAGAGGGGAGAGCTCAAAAAAGGTGTATTATTCTGAGCTTTTACATCCTTTTCTGTTGTTTATTAGAAACACTTTGTGGCAGCTTGTATAACTATAAATTTAGTAACTTTTCTGTTAGAGTTTTCTTTTTTTAATTAATTTCACCTTTTTTGTTTTACTTGCAGTGTGTGGTGATATTCATGGCCAGTTCTTTGATCTAATGAAGCTGTTTGAAGTGGGAGGATCACCTGCTAACACAAGATACCTCTTCCTCGGTGACTATGTAGACAGAGGTTATTTTAGTATAGAGGTAACTGAATATATTAATCTGCTTTGTCCTAACTTTTTGTAAGTACACTTTCACAGACTCTTTTCAAATGAAATTCTAGGTTGCTTTAGCATGTAAATATATTCTTCCTTGCTGTGCTTTTTCTTATTTTAAAGGCCCTTTACAGGATGATGTTGGCCAGCCATTCAGCCTGTCCGGTGGGAAACATGAGACTTGCTTTGCTTTTCTTCCTTTTTACTTATTTTGAGGAAAGCTTCATCCTGTAGCATTATTCTCTATAGTCTTGCTTCTCTTCTAATATTCAGTAGGGTGCATTTGTAGGCTTTTGGACAGTAGGTGAGTAGTGCTGGGAGAGCTTTCTCACAATAACAGCTTTTATTATAATTTTTAAGCTGTATGAATTAGACTGCTTCTGACTTAATATTTTTCTTCACTAAAGTTCTGAGGGTGGTTACAGATATTCTGTAAGGGTAACTTGTTTCTGTTATTCATTTTTCAGGTATTTTGAAGTCAAATACTTTTAAGAAAGTTTGAATATATTTGTTGTTACATTCAAGACAGATTCACATATTCATATATTCAGTTGTTTTCATGGCTGTGATTTCTAAGTTATCTATTCTTTTGGAGTGAGCTTGGGAAATACTTAAGCTTGAAATCTCTTCGTTGGTGTCAAGATAGAGTAGCTTACAATTTGAAATAAGTTATTGCATTATATAATGCTTTATTACATATGTTACATTATTATATGATAATTATTATATGATGATATATGATAATTATATGGTGTGATTTCAGTCAGAACTATACAGTTCTGTTGTTTGTATAATGTTATGGGCATGCACAGTGCATTTAGTGTGATTTAGAGTGATTGCTAGAAAGTAATTTTTGAAGAATAATTGCAACAAATATTCCTTTCTCACATGATTTTAATTTAATTTTAACTATAATGCTTGGGATACTAAATATGCCATAGAAAAATGAAGATATTCAATATTTTCTTATTCAGTTTTTAAAGTTCTAATTAACTTGTTTATCTTATTGGATATGTTTGTTTTTCAACAGTGTGTGCTGTACTTATGGGTCCTGAAAATTCTCTACCCAAACACGTTATTTCTTTTGAGAGGCAACCATGAATGCAGACATCTAACAGAATATTTTACCTTTAAGCAAGAATGTAAGTACTGTCTCAGAAGGTGGTACCATAAGGTTACTTCCAGCCCCTTGGTCTTTGTTTGGCTTTCTGGTTTTGCTGGGGAAATGGTTGTTTCTAATTGTGACGAAGGCCTTGCAAACATTTTGAGCCCGCTGACATCTGTAGAACTGTTTGCAGTCTGTAGGTGAGATATTGATGTGTAAGTGGCATGTAAGACTCGTGTCAATAAAGGTGCATTTTGGAGTAAGTTAAAAATCTTGGGAAGGACTATATTTTTAAATAAAGCACAGATAAGGGATAGGTCTGTACTTGAATTTTTTTGCTGTCTTGGGCATTGTGAAGGTTGCAAGAAGAATATTGCTGCTGTAATTTTTGGATTTGGGAAGTGATTTTAATTACGTTAGTGTAAGTTGGCTCTTGATGGTGGCTCGTACTCCTCCATTTGAGGATTTGTAAGTATAGATCAATTGATCAAGGATCAGCTGCCCTGGTTGAAAAATTTTTTTGATGTAGATGAAGGTGATGTAATAGACTCTATAGGCAGTTCCTGACTTTTCAATCTAATGAGAAGACCACAGACCTCTCAGTAATATCTTAGTTACTAAGATATGCTGTATAATTGTATAATGCAAAATAGTTCTCTGATTTTTTACAAAGCAAAAGTACTTTCTCCATACTTGAGACAATAAAAGAAGAAATGAAGAAGTGTATAGTTTTAGAAGAGAATATGTACCTTAAATATAAGATCCATTATATTACTTTTTCTATCTAATATGTTATTCTGTATGTTTTATATATTTTTTTTCCAGGTAAAATAAAATACTCAGAAAGAGTCTATGATGCTTGCATGGAAGCTTTTGATTGCCTTCCTCTTGCTGCCCTTTTAAATCAACAGTTTCTTTGTGTTCATGGGGGACTTTCACCAGAAATAAACACGCTAGATGACATTAGGAGAGTGAGTATTTTATGTATTTGAAAATAAGTGGAAATATGAGATTTACATGATGCTATACAAAGTCACGTCTGTAAAATTGTCAGTATACTGTTTTGTCATCTTGTCTCTTTTGGAAGTGTAATTCAGGAACTGAAATTTAGCCTAAGATTTTTTAATTATTATAATACTCGTCTGTCTAATGCATTTTTATTAGATTTTTCTGAAATAGTTGGTTACAAAACACACCAAGACAAAAAACAAAGTTCCACCAAGTTTCCTAAGACACCTCGTATATGTAAAGAGGTTTGTATTCAGTCTGTATAGTGACTAATATTTCTTAATAGGTAGAATCTAGAACTCTCATGGCTTTCAGAATTGAGCTCATAAAAGTTAACCGTAGTCTTAAAATGAATTGATATATTAAGCATCATGTTTCAGTGTTTCTTATCAATTCTGTAAGTCCTATAAAATGAGTGGGAGGCTGTGGCTTAGTTTGTGTGTTTTTATGTGACAATTCACTGCCCTTAAATGGGTTTATTACACTCTTGATCGTGTGGATCTTTTCTTCTTGTAAGAGACTGCGAAGTTGCAGCACTTCATAGAAGTTCAGCATTATTTACACTGGGAAATTGAGTAGGCATTTGATTAATAGCTATGGAGTGCTTCTCATGGTAGTAAGTGTTATGAATGAATAAGCGTGTTGGTTTGGTAAGATGGATTAAAACCAGTTTTAAAAATGAAACAATGGAAACAAGATAGTAACATGCAGTTGAAAGGGAAGGAGACTGGGATGGCATCACATATCACACTGCCTTTAAAATTGGCTGTATCTTGTATGGAGTGCTGATGTCAGAGGAAGACTATCTGATGAAAATGTTTAAGCTTAATTTATTTATTTTTTCGCACACTCCTTTTTGACTTTGGTTAAACTAGCAGACTTTGAGGAAACTAACATGGGATGTGACAGGAGGTATGTGTTATTCTTGGCACTTAGTTTCAAAATTCTGTTAGTACAGAATGTGAAAAATCATCAGTTGTAGGGGAACTGGAAATATTCCCGCTGTTGTGCGGAACTTCAGTTTTCCCTGGTCACCGCTGGTGATATCAGCCCTTCTAGGGGAGAAGTGGTAGAAGACGCTCGCGCTGATGTTGAGCCAGCTGCACGAGGGACTTCCGTGTGGTTTTCAAAGCTTCCGGTTTGCCTTTTTGTTATTATTTGTCATTTCTGCAATTTAGAAGAAACTAGCAGTACCAAATTGGTTCTACTAAGGAAACAACTTCTGAAGAGACAGAAAAAAAATCCTTACTTAAGGCCTTAAACAGCCTTAGTAGTAGGGCCACTGCTATGAAGATGCAACCGCTTTAAAATCTTTATCACTTGTAAGGTTGAGAACTTTGCCAACATACTGCAGTATTTTTTTCCTCATGGAAGGTGATTGTCATTTGTCATCTGTGAGTCAATAGTCATCCACGTGCTATTTTCTGTACACTTAGGGAAAGAAGAAAATTGTATGTTTTTCCAGTTTCTTCATTAAATGAACTTCCTTATTATTTGCAATGCCAAATATTTCAATGGGGTAACAGTAAATTGTTGTTTTACTTGCTGTAGGGATGTTCGTTGCGGAATTGTCATGAATATGCTGCTGTTTTTAGATTATCAGACCAAGTCTTCTGCTAAAGCAGCCTTAGTGTAATTAATTCCTATATTAATGATGTATTTGAATATGATGTCTATTGCCCTCACCAGTTTCTTTTGCAATCTAATGAAGGAAATAACTATTTTCAAAATGCTTACAGTACCAGGAAAGTAAAATGAAATTTTGCATTGTGAATTTTTATTCACAAAAGCAGTTGGTCTTCATTGTTTTAAATAATGTGTAAAGGGAGAATGTTCTGAACCTTGGGTGTTCAGCCTCCATGGAGCTCTGTCTTTGTAGTGATACTTTTTGTCATTAATGTGAATTCACATTATTATACTTCCTAAAGGAAGTTATGATACAAGAAGCTGAAATAAAGAATGAATGTTATTTTATGAAATAAAAGATTGAGTCTCTACAGAAGTATTCCGTAGCAGGAATTCTACTTGTTGCATTTGGCACAGAATTGATTAAGTATGAGCTTATTCTCACTGTAAGATTCGCTTTGCTGGGTTTATATTCATGATGAACTTTGATTAAAGTGAATAGCTTTTTTTAGGGGCCTAAGTTGTAATATACAACTTAAGAGTTATAAATAAAGAAGAAAACAAAAAAGAGTTCATGTTGGCTAGTTGTGGAAGATAAAAGTTAGAATAGCTGCATTTATTTCCACAATATACTTGTAGAAATATTTTAAAGCTCCTTATCTGAAAAGTTCAAGAGCATTTTGAGCACATAGGTTTAGAATCAAGTTGCTGAGAACAATTTTTTTTTTTAATTTGAAGAAGACATGAAGCAAAATTTTTGAAATGCATGTGGCTGGCATAAATTCCTGCTTTAGTTACTTTCTTGGGAATTGTTTATTTAGGTCAAATAGCGGGATGTAACTGCTGTAGCTGGGGCTCTTACTGTTACTACTCATCTCTTACTTAGAATGTAAGAACAGTGCTGCTCAGTCATTAGAAGGTTTTGTTACTCATTCTGGATTTTCAAAAGCTTTTTGAAAAGTAAAACAAAGGAAAAAACCATTTTGGAATAGCAGTGCAGAAAGCCACTTTGATAACACTTTTTAAAAATATTCTTACTGTTGGAGTTAATTTGTAAGGTTTGGAAGTCATGTAAATTTAATGAAGGAGTGATGCTGCTTTAGGATGAAATATAAACTTGTGTGTTTATAAGCTTGGCTTGCTCTGATACTGTAAGATGCTTTTGAACTAAATAGGTGATATAAGGGGTCCCTTTTATGTCTAGGAAAATATATATCATGATACAAGATGGTATATGAACATAGGTGTTATATACAGTCAGGTGTTATATACAATCAGGGCAATTGTGTAATTTCACAGACCTTCTTGGTTCCGTCGCAGACGTTCTTATTTAGGACAGGTCATCTTTGCAATCGGAGAGGCGTAATCATCAAGAGGGGAGTAACAGCTCTGACCAGGAGAGCTTGCCAGCCTGGAGAAGAGATGCTGGGTAGATGCAATTTCTGCACCATAACTTTTTCTTTTGTCAGTATTGCTGACATTTAGGAAGCCAGTTTAAATCTAAATGACCAAAATGATTATTTTTGCTGGCAAAAACTGCTTCCACTAAAGGGCAATTTTCATAGTAGCTCTATCAGTGAAGCTTAGTCAGAAAGATTGCTGCAAGTGTGTGTCTAATTCCTGAGAAAGTGCAGCTTTCTGAAACTTATCTGATTTTTGTCCTCTGAAGCACCTTTACACAGGTGTCATGGTTGTGTCTGTAAAGTGTGTCTTTTTCGGACACATGTCCATTAATTTAGTGATGCTACTTAGTTAATCTCATTTACGCTGCCAAGAGTTTTGCTGAAAATAATTCTAAGAATAGTGATTCAAAGTCCAGTACCCTGTGGAAGGAAATATGGACAATAAGGTCTCTTAATGCTGAGAGAGATGGAGAGAGAATTGTATTACTGCAGAGACAGAGAGAGAATTACAGTCATTGTTTTATTTTGCTGGCTGTGATATTAAGCTTTAATTAGAAAAATGCATCAAAATATGCAAATTTCTGTTTAAAAAATAAAATTGTATATATTTGATAAAGCAGAAGTACACAGTACTTGCTCTGTATTTGTCAGTGGCAGTCCATGTCTTCCTACTCTTATTCATTCTAATGGGGATACTACTGGAATTCTCTTTTTGTCGTTCTTCTTTTCTGTGGTTAGCTGAAATTTCCTGATCTTTGGCTAAATATAAGATGCCTGCCACTCTCTACTGGGCCTCACATAGTTTTCAGGGCTTTACTGTATAAGAGTAGCCAGAAAAATTAGGGCACATTAATTAAAACCAATGTCTGTAACTTCAGGTAAGCTCAGACTTCTGTGAAGGTGCTTTTTCTTCAAATGTATATTGATTTTAATTTACTGTGTCTTAATCTACCTCCAAGGTTTTGCTCATTCTGAATTTAAGTATCCATGTGGAGGAATGTAATAAATTCATTTGATAACTTTGTCTTATAATATGTAGGAATTAATTTATATTTAGGATCTTAAGGTATGTATTAAAAATATGCAACCTATATCTGAAAAACACCATGAGTAGAGCTTCTTATTCTAAAATAAAATCATCATCTTCTTGGTTACATTAATTAACCTAATTTAGACTGAGATTCTGTTTTGCCACAGTTGCAACTTATTCACAAATAATTAATTGGTAGCAAGTATTTTGAATTAACTCATGTACTTTGTTAACTTCTGGTATTGTTCTGCCTTTAAGTTCATTATTCTCATTTGATTTATCTGATGCAATCCGGGTTGAGTAGAATGCAGTGACATTTTCTTAAATTTTGAGATGTCTTAAGGAACAGGCCAGGTGATAGTCTGGGGTTGTAGCTATTAAAGGACACACTGATCTGATGTGTAAGTAAGTATAATTACCTTTTGTAAATAGCCATGCTTACTTCACTACATTGCTGTTCTGAAGGCTACGAGAAGGTAGTCTGGAAGAGAGGTGCATTGCTTTCAGCAACCAAAGGTTTTGTTTTATGACATCTTCCTCTAACACTTTGGCCAAAGTCATAGAGAAAATCCTTAAAGAATCAGTCAACAGATTTATTAGAAATGCTTTCTAGACTTTCAGCCTTCTGTATTGCAGGAGACATCCATCAGCGAACAATTGGATCATCCTTGTATAAATGCTTCAGTTAGTTCCTGGACCCAAATTTATTGCTGGAGGTTTAGAAACTTGATGGTTTAATCTACAGAAATTCAGGTACTTGCAGAAGTTGATGGACTGACTGACTGACTCAATCTGGAAGGAATATTCCATGCTGGGTTTATTATCCAGTGTGGGAAATGTTAAACCGCTGAATTTATAATATGGACTTAGTCCCGACAACACCTTCAGTTAATACCTGCCTAGCCATTATCTGGCAGGAGTTTGTAAAGATCTGGACCTCTCCACTTATGTTACAGGTGGCAGCCTCGGGAGCTCTGATTTTCCAGGGCATGAGAGAGCTTGGCACTACTGCTGGTTCCATATTTGAATGGATTCCTATGGACCGTTAGACTCTAATTCACCAGGTGCTCTCCAAACCTCCCTTCGAACCTGTCATGAAGAGCTAAGTGTTCTCTAGTACCATCAAAGTCATCGGCTTTGGTATGGGAGGTAAAGTGAGATTAATGCGCTGTCCATCAAAGAACTGTTCCTACATTTCTTGGATAAAATCATCTTGTGAAAAAACTCCAGCTACATAAAGATCAAATAAACTTTACATTGAATTTGGGATATCTAATTTCACCTCTGGGAAATCGGAGATTGATTGAATGTTACCTGAACAGGATATTTTTCTTTTGTGTTATCAGATGCTCTCTCCTCTTTCCCTCTTCCCCCTTTTGCTGTGGTTACTGAGCAAGTAACAGGCTGCTGAAGTAAGTGTGTCCAATGGACATCCAAAAAGAAGCATTTAGAGAAAAGAGAGAGAAGGAAAAAAAAAAAAAGGCATTTCTAGAAATCATTATTGTCCAGCAGGGCTATAGCTGTGAAGTGAAGCCTTTATGAAAAAATGTCTACAGAGAGCTAAGCTACTCATCTTTCCATTACATTGTTAAACTGTCCATCATGCAGATGGGTGGGATCATTTTGTTCCTTGTCTATAAATTGATTGTCTTATACATATCCATCAGTCTGGAAGTCATCTCCATTCTTCTCAGAACTAATAGATCTCGTTGCTTTTAACAGGTGTAGTTCTTTTGGCCTCTGCCTTATTTGAGGAGGAGGAGAGGAAAAAAAATACAGAACTTCTCTTTGATATGGTTGGGATTTATTCAGTAAAGCCTGACTTGAATGGTATTGATGGATATGTAGTATAACAAATATATAACATTTCCTCATTTACTATTCAAATAATCTTTGTGCTGTTGCTTTTTCTCAAACAGTTAGATAGATTCAAAGAGCCTCCAGCATTTGGACCAATGTGTGATTTACTGTGGTCAGATCCTTCGGAAGATTTTGGAAATGAAAATTCACAAGAGCACTTCAGTCACAATACAGTCAGAGGGTGCTCCTACTTCTATAGGTAGGAATAGTCTAGGTTTCATTTGGTGTTTTAATGCTAATCTTTGCTCCATATGTTTGCTCATAATTGTTTCCATTTCACAGCTATCCAGCAGTTTGTGAATTTTTACAAAATAATAACTTGTTGTCGATCATTAGAGCACATGAAGCACAAGATGCAGGGTAAGTATTTTGTGTACTTCAAGAGATTATTCACAATATAAAATAAAATAAACCCTTTATTGCTATATGTTGTAAAATAATCTGTTTGGTTTTACAGTTATAGAATGTACAGGAAAAGCCAAACTACAGGGTTCCCATCATTAATAACAATTTTTTCAGCACCTAATTACCTTGATGTCTACAATAATAAAGGTAAGAACTTGTTATAAAGAAAATAGCTATATATAATACTGCATTTGAAATGTGATATTATATCCTACATATGAGGGAAAAAAATCTTTGTTAAAATACCTGCTGTTCAGTATTTGAGATGATCACCTGGTGTTTCCCAGTCAGGCCCTGCTTTCACATGCTCATATTAAATCCCTCCTCTGTTATCTTTCCTTAGTGAGCTAAGGAAGGAAGGGAGGCGTTGGTGAGCAGTGTGTGCATGATGTCATTTGTGTTGTGCATTGTGCCATTTGAGAGTCCTAATTTTAGGCAAAGCACATGCTTCCTGCTTGCTTCTTTTGATGAAGAAAGTTAATCAGGAAATGAACATAAAAGCCCACAGCATTGATCAACAGGTGGTCACTGGTGAGAAAATGAGCGTCAGGAAAGACTCCCAAGTTTTGTGATATGACAGGGCCAATAATGAGAGTTTTTAGGAAGTCAGGGAAGAGCAGATGCTAATCCAGATACTGATCACCTTTGGAAATGCTGGTTGGGAGGTATCAGAGAGGGAGAATTAATTTTTGCTCATCTTCTGTTAAAAGGATAAGGTATGGTGTAGAGTTAGTTACTAGTGTGGATAAAGATTAACAAATTCAAATTATGGAGGAGACCTTAACGTGAATAGCTATTAACCTTGCAGTAGTTCAAGAACAGAAAAAAAATAACAAAAATAATGCCTGCAGAAATAGATGACATGCAAGTATGCAATGCATGAATGATCCAGCTTTTTAAATAGTGTTCCTTTGAAACGCTATTCCTCTTTTCTTAAATTCAATATACTGTGTATTTTCTTTCTTGTTTGCTTCCTCTTCCAACTCATCTCACAAGAGAAAAATGCTACCCAACCTACACCAGTCATGTGGTGTGATAAACTGTATATAGATTGATATAGTTATTAATACATATATAGATGTATATAGATATATATAGATATCATCTCAGAAGATGAGATTTTGCTGTTACTTGTACTGGTTTTAAATATACTAAAACTAGTATTAAAAATAAAAAACCAGCCTCAGCTAGCTTTTTCCTCTTTTTCATCATCTCTATGGGTATTGATTTTAAGAATCCTTTTTACCTAGAAGGTGTTCCTGATGCATTAATATGGGAATATGTGATCAACATCTGTTCAGCTTTAGAATGCTGCTCATTTTCTGCTTTGTTTCACTGAGTTTCCCCTTTTGATTTTTGTGGGTTTATTCCTCTCTGTATGAAAGAGAGTTACAGAATCCAGAAAATAAATGTGCAAAGACATAACAGGAATAAAACCTGAACCTGGCTATACTGCTGTTTTGACTTAGAATTTTGTTCAAGATGCTGAAATTGCAGCTTGTCATGACCCTTTTACATCTATGTTCGTTATTGACCTATTTTAGGATAGGACAAAACTATACTGACACTTGCACGGTTCCTTAACCCCCAGCATTTTCATTAAGATACAATTCATAGTTCTGTATTAGAAATCTATTGTATAAATACTATCAAAAAAGAGAAGGGCATTTCTTTGGGGATATTTGATATGTGGAACAACACTAAAAAGAACCCCATGACTTTGCATTTGTGGTACTTATTAGTTTTAAACATTCTTTCTGAAATGTCTGAATTTTATTGTAGCTGCTGTATTAAAATATGAAAACAATGTGATGAATATTCGTCAGTTCAATTGTTCCCCTCATCCTTACTGGCTACCAAATTTTATGGATGTTTTCACGTGGTCATTGCCATTTGTTGGAGAAAAAGGTAGGCAATAATCAGTGAATTTATTTTTTTATGTATACCAAAGAGAAGTTAGTTGCTTAGTTTCTGTGAAAATGGTGGTTAGCTGTTGATGTCTTTGAGGCAGACTTCTTGGACACTTAATTACAAAGAGGATTTGGGAGAGTTATCACGATGTAGGGATTTTTTTGGCAAGTAAAGATGTCATTTCTGAGAAAGGAAAGACTGAAGTACAACCTGTTCTTTAGCTTATGGTCCTTAAGATAAAACTGCATGTAATAGAGATGGTAAAAGAAAGTATAATTCTGAGAACTCATATCTGTGTTATGAAGGAGAACCTCAGTAGATTTTCAGAATTTGAACTTAATCTAAAACCCCTGTTCATACTCTGCAAAATGTTATGCTCTATATTTTGTTATCATGTTTTGTAAGTATTGCATTTTTGGAATTATTTCTCTCCTTTTTTTTTTTCTTCTTCTTGATGTTCCTGTAAAATTTTAACTTTTTTATGTAGTTTTCTTTTCTGAAGGTCTTTCTTGGTAAAAGATAATTTAGCACAGACCCTCTTTTTTTTTTCCCTCTGGAGCTGATATCTCTGTATCTAGGGCGCCGGGACTCCAAGTAGTCTTTAGTTTAAAAAAAAAACAGCAGTGAGGTTAGAGACTAAAAGAATGTGTTTAAAATCCCTCCACAACAGCAACTTTTCATAGAAGAGATATAGAAAGCTCTCTGTTGGTTTTTTTTTTTTTTTTCTGAAGTCCTTGAGGGTGATATATTTGCTTCACACAAACACATCTAGCAAATAATTAAGATAATTTTTTGTGTGGTTAACCCATTCATTGACTTTTTATGGTTTCCAGACCAGGAAAACTGACCTTTGGAAGGAGGACTTTATTTATTTATGTCTCTTAGAAATGATGCAATAGATAACCCTCTGCTCTGCTTTGGCAACTGTTAAAACAGTTTATTTTCATCTTGTTAACGCAGGCAGAAAAAACCTTTTCTGCTCCTCAACTTGTATTTTCCCGATACAAAAATAAGAGTTCAGTGTTTGCTAGCAAATCTCATACAAGCAAAGTGAGATCATTTTTCACATGTGTGAATAAACTGCTGGATTGACCTTCAGGACAATTTTTATTCATATAACTACTGGACATTCTCACAAAGGAGAAGTCTTAGAGGGCTCAAATAAAGGAAGTCCCATTTCTGACCCGGGAGGTCCCTGAGCATCTGAGTATGGGAAGCTGGGAAGGTGTTTTGGCAGAAACACTGCTACATGACTATAACCTGGCAAAGCCAAGGTGCTGTGACTAGGTGAACCTTTGGGACAACTCAAAATAGCCGTCTTAAGCCAACTCCTGGAAATTCCAGGAGTGGAGCAGATTTCTCCCTTCTTGCCTGAATTTGAACACACAAAATGCTTTTGTATTTTAGTTTTGCATAAGAGCAAGTGCAAATGAAGATGAACTGAAATGAATTCTCTTAGTGTAGAAATAGCGATATACAAGAAAATTTCTGTTTAGAGGAATTGCTTGTAAGAGAGGAGAGAAAGCTCTGGGATGTTCTAATATCTGATTGCTGGGTTGTGAATTTTCAGTTGCTATTATTATGAGCTTTGTAAGTTCTGTGATGGTCTGTATTTTCAAGACAAGATTACTGAAAAATTGATGATGTGGAAGGTGCATTGACGATAGTTATAGATGGCTAATTGTCTTGTGTGTATGAAAATGTTTAAACTTAGACAATTAATATTTATTCTATCCTACGCAGTAACAGAAATGTTGGTGAATGTTCTGAGCATTTGCTCTGATGATGAGCTGATGACAGAGGGAGAAGATCAGTTTGACGGTAGGGATCACCTTTAGATATATATATATATATATAGATAGATAGATATTTATATATAAAAGATTGGGGGATGCCTCTTTTTTTCTTTTTCTTTTTGGAAATACTTGCAGTACAGTAGCTGATACTTACACCTAGTACTGTTACCTGGAATTGGAAGAAAATGATCTTCAGACTGTTTTTATGTAAACACTGGTTTGTGTTTAACATACTAACCGTACTTGCAGAAGTGTATACGTCAGGTACAAGATGAATGAATATCTGAATAGTGCAACAGTAATCTAGAGCAATTCTATCGCTAAAGTCTTGCATTTATTAATGTAATATGTTTTCTCCAGTTTAGAATCAACACAGATTTGAGGTTAGCGCTATTTTGTGCTGCTTAAAATATGAAATACAAGTTTTAATTTTGGCATTTTAATTTAAAGCATAGATGTTGGAGAGTTTTTATATATATTTTTTATAAAACATTTATGTAAAGATACGATCTTTTGTAAAAGATAAGATCTTTTTATCTTGCAAACTGATATGCTGCATTGATAAGGAGATGTTTTTAGCATTGTGATGATTAAGAACTAGCATTGAGATACTAAGCTGGATGTAACATTATGACTCCATGTTAGGGGTTTTTTTTGTTTTTACAGTAATGCTTAATATAACAGCTGAGAGGTTCTCAGACTTGCTTCATTTTATTCAGTAATAGATTAGATTTACTGGATTGTTTGGTGATTGGAGAGGAGGAAGGAATGTTTACAGCAGACTTAGAGAAGCACTGAAGATCCCATATAAAAGATCTCAGGGACATTACCTTGTTATTTAGTGTTTGACAGATGCTAGAAACAGAATCATGCTGTTCTCTGCAGCTGTATATTTTAGACTGCAATGCATTGCTTAGGAACCACTTGAACTTTGCTGCCATTTAGGTTGTTCTTAGAATTATGGCAAATTAGAGAGAGAATCTCAAATGTGACTCCTCATACAGTTGACTTGCACACAAGCAGTCCTGCACAAGTGGGCATAGAACAATTGAACAGAGTATTTGCAGGCCTGGGCTTTGTGGTTTTTTTAGATGATAGTGTAGACTCCTCAGCATAAATGCACTCATCAGTTGATTGTCCACGCCCCTGTCTTTAGTATGGTGGTTGCACAGTTGAATTATTTTATTCTTCTGTCTCCTTTAACAGTTTCTTTGCTTGATGCATATCTCTTAATGCCACCTAGGTACTGTCTACGCTTTCTATGTGAATGGATTTTTTTGAACTGTTGACAAGCTTTCACTTGTTTATCATCCAATTTTAAAATATACTCAACAATTCTGCTTACTCAATAACGCATTCTTGAGTATTGCAATTCTCCATTTTCTTTTTTTCACGTTTCTTTTCCATTCATTCTTTATTACCACTGCCAAGTTAAATATCTTTATTTTGTCTCACTCGCCTTTTTCTCCATCGTTCACTTCCTTTTTTTCTGGACTCTCCATCTGAAGAGCGACTCATATATGGCAATAAAAAAGGTACAGACCAGACAGAGTAGGAATGTTTTGAAATATGACTTCAAAGAACTTAACGGTACAAGTTATAGTGCAGAAAATATCTACTTGTGGAGAGATACGCTTATGTCGTGTTTTATTTTATTGCCCATTTTAATGGGATGTTTATAATTGCTTTCTATTTTTTTATCAGAAGTCATATTCCAGGACATCTGTCTTTCTGAGCATGAGTTTTTTTTTTTCTCCTTTCTTCCATTCCTTTTTTGTAGAACTCCATTCTTTTACCTATTTCTAATATTTTATCTCTGGCCCTGCATGTGTAGGGAGCGTTCAGTTGTCTGTTGTACTCTTCCATAATTTTATTGTGAGCATATTTTCAAGATTGTGCATGGAATGTGTTTTTTAGAATTTCCCAAACGTGTTTTGTTTAGTACTTTTAGTTTCTTTCCACTGAGATGTCAAAAAGATGCTTCCTTATTGTATGTGTAATTTTGTAGATGCGTTGACACCAAATTTACAAGAAGTCTGCTAACTTAAATTTTGAGCCTGTCAGCTGTGTGTGTGGTTTTCTTTATTTTTGAAATCCCAGTGTAGATATTTCCATGCAGAAAAATTCTTTTGACATTACTCAACTAATAATCAGTTTGCTGTATAAATTTATCACTTCACAAGAGTATTTTTATTACATGCATTAGGTTATAAGGGTATTTCTGAAGCTTATGTAATTTATTTTTTGGATCATAACATAACATGAGTGTTTTAAATTTTCTTGCCCGGGCACTAGCAGTGGGGAATAGGTTCTTTGCTGTATCCCCTGTCATTAGGGCATACTGAAGACATCCTCCTGCAAGGCGCCGCCATTAGCAGGGTGCTCCAGCCTGAGGAAACACACACGGCTGCTTGGCTTGGTTGCCTCTCTTGCTTCCAAAGGACTCAGACAGCAAAAACCTCTGTAGAAATACCACAAATCAGCCCATTTTAGGGCTGAAAGCTTTCAGGACATAGTGTCCTTGCTGAGCAGAGGCCTGGGTGCTGCCCAGGGCAGCGCCGCAGTGCTGGGCAGGCCGCAGTGCGGCGAGGCGGGACAGTCTCCGAGCTGCCGGCAGCAGTTATGCTCCCTTGGTCAAACCTGGCCTCTTAGAACACGCTGAAAGAGCCTCCTTCTTGTGCCAGACCTTCCACATTGCCTAAATAGTGTTCCAAGAGGCAAAGGAAAATCCTTTAGAAACGTACAAATTAAATTTAACTTGAAGATTTTTTTCATCCCATCCTGTTAGACCTTTTTTCCTTCTAATGTATTTGTTTTATTTCCTTTCCTTTTGTGCATCTGTGTGTGTGTGTGAAATTCATTAAAATTGTTCCTTTGTCTAAAAAAATCTGTAGTGGTTTCTGTTTTCTTTTGTTTTTTTGTTTGTTTGTTTCTTTCTTTCTTTCCCCTTAAGTAGGTTTGCAGGTATTTACCATACCCTGAGACTCTCTCATCATGTTCATACCAAGCTCGTCCTTGCCCCCTTTTCTCCTTGTCTCCTCCTCTCCTTCCTTTCTGTATGTGCTTGGCCGTGGTGTCCTGGCCGGGACGTCCTGCCCGTGGTGAGCAGAGGCCTCAGCCTCCTGTGCCCGCGGCCTCCATGTGGTGCCTGCCCTGCTGGGATCTCTCTGCTCATGAGGGAAGCTACGTGGCAGAGCAGGGTAGAAAACTGCCTCAGTGGTGCTGTTTTGGATGGGAGAGTAGTGAAATTCTAGGACATGCAGCTCCCCCCTTGCACTGCTGTGGTCCCCCTGCAGTCCTGCTAATTCGTCTAGCGGCTTTCCCGAGTGCTTCCCTTCTGCATTAAAGAGCAATGACATAAGGAAGATCTGGATGCCTGACAGAGCTGCCTGAGTTTGTCTGCTCTCTTTTGGCCACCTGTGGTTGAATTCAAAGCATGACTGAATTCCTCCTACCCTGGTGTGATTAAAACTTTCCCTCTTCAATGACTGACAAGAATTTTGTATTGATTTTGGTCTTGGTATCTCCCTGTCTGCCTGTGCTTTTTAATGGGGGGATTGAGACTTCAGCAAAGGAAAAGAGGATGGAGGGAAGAGTCATTTGACTTCTCTGTCCTCATTGATAAAACTTAAATTAATGTTGAAGAAAGGAGCTTCTGTTTTCTAGGGGACAAAGGCAGGCCAAGGTAGCTCTCCTTCCCAATCCCAAGCCTCTTTGCTGAATTGTATTTTCACTTTTGTCTATCACAAACAGTGTTTCTCTGCTTGGTGGAATATGCAGTATTTATTATAAAGCTTTGGTATTTGTACATTCTGTACATGATGGAAACCTACAGTCATACAGAACATAGTGTTAGATAGTAAGGGAGGTAACACTGCAAGTATTTGGTATTTTATTCTGAGCTGTGTGTGCGTGTCTTGGGGAGTTCACATAAAAACAAGGAAATAAACAACTCTTCTCCGGGATCACTGTCTGAGAATTAACACTAAACTCTTTTTTTCTTTTTTTTTTCTTGTGGCTTTAATATCTTTTTGGCCTCTATATTGAGCTGTAAACCTACAACTTGATATACACAGATGCCAGTGAATAATTTCAAGTGTAAAATGTAGTTTGAATGAAGTGTGATAGTTATTACACTGTAGTGACTGTGATTTAGGTGTTTGCTAATCTTAGCAAATCATTGTGAACATCCTAAACCTTTTTGTGTCTTTTTTTGTGGGCCCAGAGGTGGTGTTGATTTTGATGGCATTCTGAAGCCTTAATTTTGTAGCATTGTGGGCCTGTAAGTGTTTGAGTTCTGAGCTTAAAAAGCTATGTTGAATTTGATGTGTTCTATAATATGATGGCTTGGTGAATACTCATGAGCTTGAGACTCTCTCTTATTCCATTGAAAGTAGGTACAGCTGCAGCGCGGAAAGAAATAATCAGAAACAAAATCCGTGCAATTGGCAAGATGGCAAGAGTCTTCTCTGTTCTCAGGTAATTGCATGATTTCTGCATTCTTTAAACCTTCTTTTTATGTCTATGAGGGGGGAAAAAAAAGCCTTTTTCAGGATATTAACTGCTATGCAGACCAGTTCTTCAGGTAGACCATCAGAAGCTTGCTGTACACAGCTAGGCTCCTTACTGACACTGGGATTTTTGAATAAAGGGCATTTTTAAGTTATCTTTGAGACATGTTTCGGGAGTTATAAATTATAGTATCTGATCTTTAACTTACAAGTTATTTGCTCAGTCCTTTAACTAAAAGTATCTGAAGTGCAGTATTAAAGTTGTAAAGGAGAAGATCTGGACTGTATAAAGAATTTTGTCATACCAGGAAGCTGAAGGGGTTTTTTTGTTAACTTAAAAAACAAATTTTTTTTTTAAAAAAAAGTTTTTTTCTTGCACTGGTCTAGATCTAGAGATGACATGCCTGCATTTCACTGAAAGGTAGAATTTTCCACGTACCATAGTCGTTGAAGGATAATTTTTTAAGTTGGTATTTCCAAAAGCACAGACACTGTTGAGCAAATAGTGATTCTCCCCTCACCACCCTGAGGCATACTTCCATTTTTCATAAGCAGATATTTACGTTGCTGCTGTTTTTTCCCGTACCAGGGAGGAGAGTGAGAGCGTGCTGACACTCAAGGGTTTGACTCCCACTGGAATGTTACCTAGTGGAGTGTTGGCTGGAGGACGCCAGACCCTGCAAAGTGGTAATGATGTTATGCAACTTGCTGTGCCTCAGATGGACTGGGGCACATCTCACTCTTTCGCTAACACTACACATAATGCATGCAGGGAATTTCTTATGCTTTTCAGTTCTTGTCTTAGCGGCTGATACAAGCATAGTGTTATGTGTTAATCAGGCAATGTGAAATGGATACTTAACCAGGGTATAAAACTGAAAGCAAGTGAGTGCAGTAGCATCAGGCCCCGTTTATCAGACTTTGAGCTTCCTTAGTTAAGAATTTTTCAGGTGGTGCAGATGCCTCAGGTGGGGTGACCTCACGGATCTGGTAATGGAATCTTACGTTATTTCATCATTACAGATACAAATTTGCAGTGTACTTTTGCATCCTTATTTGTCTGCCTTTGATTCAAATGGTTTTAATACAGATGTGTTAGTACTTTAGTACTTTAATTGATAACGTCAAATACTTTTTGATGTTCGTAACAACAGCTACAGGCTGCAGAGTTCCATATTACACTCCATTGTTAGATCAAAATGTGCTGCGTTTTGTACCCTGGTAATTAATGCCAAAGTTTGTTCTCTATGTCGTTTGTCAAATGTTCTATGTATAATTGACCTCCCTGAATTGTCCTTGTAACATGCTGTTTCCTTCCTCTGCAGATGTAGCTGCTTTCTTAGATCTGTCTGTCTCTCTAGGTATAGATGTATGTCTGTATAAGTGTTAAAATTAAACCACTATCCCAGACACTTGTCTGTCTCTTGATGTGGAAGCAATGTTGTAGCACCTTGTTTTTGAGGTTTGCTGCATTTGCTGCTGCACGCTGTCTGTGCATTTTGAACAATAATGTACTTGAAAAATACTCAGTAATTGTTATGAAGTCAGTTGAGAATAAAGGGATTGAATTTAAAACTTGTAAATAAATCAAAAGGGTGTTATTAAGTGTGCATATATTTTTGCATGAAAATAAAAGAACTATATACAAAAATACACCTGTAATCTGGCTCATTGAATACTTTGTAAAAGGTTTTTATCATTTTGTTTGAATCATTGGACTTTTTTTTCTTTTTCTTTTTGGTAGAAGACCCGTAAATGATTAACTAGGCTTAGAGAGAATGTTATGAGCTTGTACCAAACATATTAAAAGGATGAAGTCCAGGTTTGTGTGCACAGTGGGAGAACTAAATTACAGCAGTTTGAAACTGGACTTCATTTCACCGTGCAGCGCTCTTAAACTTAAGTTATTCAGGACTTTTTATTTGCCATTTCCAGGCTTTAATAGGAAGTATAACTGTTAATCTGACCATGGAACTTTACAACTATTGAAAGATTGTGATGTATTGATTAACTGAATAGCATTTTTCACACAATCTGTTTTCTAAGAGTAGCTGCTTTTCTCATTTAGTGATTTAGGCTGTTTGTTTGAAAATTTTTGAATCTTCTGTATAGGATTTTTGAAAACATTTCCCTGCCTTTTTCTATTAAATTATCAGAGCTGTTCATTAATGGCTTTGAAACATGAATGTCACATTTTAAGTCATTTTTCAGTGGACATATAATGTCTGCAAGTAAGTTTATATGTCCAGTGTATGTATGTGATTGTTTTGTGACTGTCTATAATAAGAAATGGTGTATGTTTCTTAATCCATCCAACTATTCCAAAAGCATATGTTCTAGTTTAATTTGCATCATTTAATAAGTTTAATAAGACACTCTATTATGCTCAAGAGTGAGTCTGTAATCCTCTCATTCACTTAATGGGTTTTCATCCATGTTACATGCTAGAGAGGATCAAACTGACTAGAAAATTAATTTTAATGTAAAGCATAGAAAATTCACAATTATTGAAGATGTAAAATATTTAGAAACTATGGAAAATGCTTTTTGGATTATTGTGGGTGTTACTTTTCTTCACTAGAGTTTTTGATGGCAATATTCCTTGATGCATTACATTAATAGACCTCATCTGTTTTAGCCATGTTACTTGTTCAAAGTAATTCATGCAAATGTTAGTTCTGCTTAAGTTACAGTAACGTATTTCTTACTGATGGAAAATTTTACTGTGTCAGTCTTCAAAAAAGTAAATTTTTCCAATGATTATGCTCAATTGCCGAGGTAAAAATACAACAAAAATAAAATAAAACTTCACTAAATCATACTTTTCTAAACCACCACAATATCAGTGAATTTATGGTCTTGGTAAGAATAGGGTCACTGATATTATAGTAGGCTTTCTTATTACAAATATGTAGTTAAAGTATATTATAGTATATTGTTCAATATACTATCAGTGAATTAAACTAGCCTAGGTTTGAGAAAACAAAATAGGAGTATGGATTGATGCAGTATTCTTCCTTTTCCAGCTGTTCTATTCACTTGAAGTTCACAAAATTCTCAAATATGTCATGTTTTTTCCAAGAATTAGTGTTTATTTCTCAGTATTCAATTGGGAAATGATTTATTTGTACTGTGAAACTATTAAAAATGGAGAATATATATATATGTATTTTGCTAGAGAGCTGAGCAGAAAATTTATCAGTGCAAATATATATGTAGGCATAAATGCAAGAATTGCATTTCCTGTGTCTAAGTGTCTAAGGGTAAAATAGAAGTTGGAACGCCAGGGAAAGGCCTGAACAAAGACAGATTAAAAAATGTAATAATGCAAAGCTACATCCCATGGAAGAACAAGTTAGTATATGAGTTAGTCAAAATTATATAGCTACATTTTGGAAAAATGAATCCAGGTTTGTTTGAGCTTTAGTGTATGAGGATAAAACTAGACTTGCAGCAATCATGGCCTGTGTATGTTTCTGTTCTTTAATATTTGTGTATGGCTTCAGTAATATGTTGCTTGCCTAACAGTAGCTAAAATATTGAAGACCATACTTAGTAATCTTCTTTAAAGTATAATTTCCTTGTAACTTATTTCTGGTGATTTATTCCCTGGAATTAAACCATAAACATATATTTACCAAGCCTCAATGCTGTGAGCAACATATTAAGTGCAAACCTAAATTTAAAATTTTAGGTCCTTCAATGGAAATTGGTTGAACTAGAAGTATTTTCTGTTGGAGACTTTAATTGCTGCCCTTGCTATCAGAGCAGTAGCAGGACAGTTGGAGGAGGAGCACTAGGATTTTACCTCAGGTCTGGCTTTAGTTAAAGCAGGGGGATTTGTCTGTCTTCTGTTCGAGGAGGCAAAGCCATGCAGTGATTTCCTTGGAACAGTCTCCTTTAAAAATCGCTGTGAAGGTGAGAATTTTCTGAGCGAAGACTTCAGGAATCTCAGTTTTGTTAATAAAGGATAGTGTTTATGGTAGGTTTAGAAGAGCCTACAAGGAATAGAGTTTTAATTTAGAGGAACATGGAAAAAAAAAAAACACCTTAGGTTGGTTTTTATGCTTGTATTTTTCAATCAGGTTGTTCATTTATTTCAAGATGAAAATATTCTTTTTCTTAACTGCTGTATATATTGCAAGACCTTTCTAGAACGGTAGTGCAAGTAGAAAGAATTAGGTTTAAGTTTTGAAATCTGTGTTTATGGCAGGGCTACATAATTTAGAGATAAATCAGTATTCATGCTCTTTTCAGGAAAAGATTGAAAACAAAGCTCTCCCCCTCCCTCCCAGTTAACAGGAAATGGTTGGAACAGATATTTTTATGTAGCTTTGTATTTAGATGGCAAACAAATTGTGGTAATGTACAGTATGCAAGTATGTATTTGGCCTTTTAAAATTGATCTAAAACTAATTTATTATTTCAATTTGAGAGGAGCTTTTTTTCCCTTAAAGTATACATTATTTCAAGTGACTTTTTAGCTTTAATTCTGGGTTTGTACTTCTCTCTTCAGATTTAGGGGTAGGAAAGGGATTTTTAAAAAATTTTTTTGTAACTTCAACTAAGCAGTTTGTAAAAGTTAAAATACTGCATTCTGCATCTATCTTAAAGTATTTTTACTACGTTAATACAATTATCTTTTACTTATGCTCAGATAGTCTAAAACAGTTATGCTTAAAAGGCTGTTTTATGTTTGAAAGAAAATGAGAAGTAAAAAATTGTTTTCTTTAAAGAAATCTGTTATTATCTAATCCCAGGTTTTTTATGTATCTACTTTCCCCATTGTTCACTTCAATACTTTTTTATTTCTGTTGTTAGCAATATGCATCAAACAAACAGGCTCAATACTATGTATAGTATCTACTGATAATAAATTATGGGATTAGAGGTATGAAAGACTTTAGAGGAGGTAAGAAGTTATTATTGGAATTAGCTACAGTTTACATTTTAAGTGCACATGATTTATTTAGCAAGTCTGCACTAATAAAAGATAATTTTGATAGCAAAGCTTTTATGTAAGATTTTAGATTTTTTTTGTTTTAAAACCATTGAAAGATCTTACACCTTAGAAATTGCACCTTTTGTCAACAGTAACTTAATTCAAAAAAGCAGTAAGCTGAATTTTTCTCTGTTCACATATATTCATACCCCAAGGGTACGTTAAACTCGGACCTCTTCCTTAACCCATCCACCTAAATACTTAATCTTACGAGACTTTGCAAATGTGACTTCCAGAACTGTCCTTTATGGTTGAAATTTCCTAAGTTAAGTTTGTTAGAGATTAAAAAAAATGCAAAACTTTTAAGTACTAGTTTAACTTCAGAGACAAAACCTAAATAAAGCAAAAGATATTTTCTTTCTATCAGAACACCGATAGCTTTATTTATATGGCTTCCATACTGGTAGTTCTTTGAGGATCATGGATGTGTTTTGAATAATCAGACATGCAAGTTTCAAGTAGTTCCTTTTTTTAAAAAACCCATGCCACAACTTTAATATTAGTTCAAGTATTATGCTGCTGTTAAAAAAAAAAAAAGAGGAATATGTAGTTGAGTAAATGAGGTATTAGTTAATTAGTGCTGTTCTTGATAAATTTCTTGTAGTTGATAAATTGTATTAATTAAATTATAGGAAAAGTTTCACATTACCTAATAAAACAAAACCCAACCCCCTTAGTTAAAATTATTGTAACCTAATTTAAAATTATTGTAACCTAATCTGGCGTAGCATACTATATAAATTGATCATTGCCTTTTCTGCTATGCGATATTACACTCTTCATCTTTCTCATTCATTTTGCATGCATCTGCTCACTTCTGTACAGCCACTGTAGAGGCAATTGAGGCTGAAAAAGGTATGATCAGAGTCTTTGCCATTGGCAGAGATCTGTGGTGTCTGGGAGGGAATTCAACAGTTCTCTGTGTGGGCTTGTTTTACTTTCAACTTGCACAAGCAGGGATGAATCAACTGTATTGATTCATCCCTTTTACTTGTAACATTCATTTGTAGCTTTAGGATGATGATTACCTGTATTAATATTTTAAGGAGATTTTTTTTCTGTGTTTTTTCTTTTTTTTAATACAAAATATGCATAGGTTTCTGTTTTTATTTGTATAACAGCATGTTGTGGTATGTGGTGTTGTCTTGAAGTCCTTG
This sequence comes from Nothura maculosa, assembly GCA_032353885.1. Lineage (NCBI taxonomy): Eukaryota > Metazoa > Chordata > Aves > Tinamiformes > Tinamidae > Nothura > Nothura maculosa. The sequence continues at coordinate 2,166,320 of JAUBOD010001053.1, forward strand.
GAAATGGTAGTGTTTAATTTTTTTTTATGCATTCAATTGCAGGGTTTTTTCTTCCTTTTTGGGGGGAAAACACAGGGAAGGGAGGTTGTTATGCATGCCTCTTCTCATAAAATTTGTTCTTAATGGCTTCATTGTTTTTTTAAACTTTCCATAACACATCTGGTAGTGCAAAACATATAAGTACACGGTTTGCTTTTCCTGTAGATTTTTTTACATAATTTGTTGACCAAATTTGCTTCCCGTATATAAGCCAACCTGCCAGTAAGAGGCATATTAAATTCTCTGGATTATCAGTGCTGCTGTACTAAAAACCAAAGTTGCTGTATATACATCCTTTGTTACTGCTGCTGACTAGAATGCCATCAAATTACTTGCTATTCAGACTACTCAACTTCAGATCGACAATTTTTATAGATATTTTAATTTCCTGCTGCTCAGTTTTAAGTGAAGTGAATGACAAACAGCATAGCAATTGAGAGAGAGCGACCTCGGTGTCTTCCCTGGTTTGGCTGCAAAGCACCATTTAATCACGGTGGTTTTGCTTTTTTAATTAAGGAAGCCAAATCTTCAAAAGTTTAACAGCAGGCCGTATTCTGTTCTCACACACGTGTGCAGGAAGCTCCGTAGTTGTGTGTAAACATGTCTTAAATCTGCAAACAGTCATTTTGTCCCAGAGACTTCAGTCATACAATGCAGTCAACCATTTCCCAGTCTAAATTCAGCTGCAGACCTCATGCATTCAAGTAAATGGTAGCAAAGCCCTACTCTAAATGCATGGGCACTTACATGATGCTCCTTTCAAGTGCAGCGCTACCCCGGTGGCTCTGCTTGTGTCCATTCCAACCATCCACACGACTAGCGCAGACCACTACCCATATCCCGCAGTTTTTCCCGCATGGAAACTGCGGGATGAGGCCGCGTGTGCAGGACGTAGCTCTGCTCCGTGTCCGTGACGCTGCTTTGCCTCCCCTGCACTTGCTGTGCTGCTTAGGTCCTACAGCCTAAGGGGACATCCCATCACGTCCCATGGGCCCAGCAGCAAAAGCCATTGGAGTCTCCAGGATTGGGGTCCCTGGCCCTAGCAGGGCCATGCAGAAGCAATCAAGGGGCTCGAAGCCTCTTGATTCCTCCTTGCAGAATATTTGCCATAGTCTGTCCCTTTTGTCCTAAGTCAAAATCATGTTTGGCACTGAGCGTTTCAGGAAAGCAGATTAGACAAGCTTTTACTAATACAGATACAGAGCCATAAGTTTCTCTGGCTGATTTCTTACCTATTTTTAAAAATCATTGATTAGAAAAAGTATATGCTTTCATTTTCTTTTTCCATTACTGACATTTCAAATTTGCATTTTGTTAAGCAATACGAGGATTCTCTCCGCAACATAAAATCTGCAGTTTTGAAGAGGCAAAAGGTTTGGATAGGATCAATGAGCGAATGCCGCCCAGGAAAGATGCTCTTCAACAAGATGGTATTAATACTATTAACACAACAAATGCCAATGGAAACAATGGAACTGGCAACAACAATGCACAGTGACCACATCAGCTTCTGGTTTACTCACTTATGTCTTGCCTGAGAATCCCTCCCTTACTGCTTTTTGATGTGACAACAGATGGAATAGCCAGGGGGATCAGTCAGAGTGACTCCTTAAAGTGAGGTGGAAAAGCACCGAGCTGGGCTCTGCTGAAGAGAAACCCTCCTGCTTTGGAGACAACAGCCCCTGTCCTTGCGTGCGACCCGACGTGCCGGAGCGCCCTGCCCGCGTTCCCGGCAAACCCACCGCTGGCTGCTGAGTCCCGACATCGCGGAAACCCTGGGGCTGTTCTCACTAAAGCACACCTAGACTTAGCATCTTATGCTTATCGTTGTCAACACTTTTAAGTTTACAAATGGGGTTTTTTAGTAGTGCTAGTTTGTTTGTTTGTTTTTTTAATCAGACTTTCAAATACAACCCTAAGAGCTAACTATTTATTAATGGACATTGGTTTCATGAAATGTCTTTAAAACGATAGGTTAGAATGGTCTTAAAATATCTGAGGCTGCGAAACTGCATTTTAAATAGACAGGAAAAAAAAATGCCAAAAAAAAAAATCTCAGTTGGTCATTCTGTAAAATGCTGACCTCAGGTTTACTCCTTAGATGTTGCTAATATTGTATTCACTGTATTTTTTAGTTATGGCTTATCAGAAGATTTCTATGTAGGAATGTTTATTACTTGAACACAGATTAAAAAAAAATATTTAATTTAGAAACTTTTTGCCCAGCTTTTTCAAGACTCCTCCCAACCTTGAATTTAAAAAAAAGAATATTATATATACTAATTTTAAAAGTAAGAAAAATATGGAAATGTTAATTTTAAGGTACTTTTAATTGAACTTTGTACATTATGTCTAAGTAAATTTTGATTCATATCAAGTCTGTAAAGCTTGGCATTGTATTTTGTGTATGCATGTTTTCATTTTGCAAATATTTAATATATAGACCTATGATGTACATCTATAGGTTATGTAGATGTTATGGGTACTTTTAGTTTATTGTGAGTATTACAGTTGCATAAATAGCTAATAATCACTGGCCTGAGTAGCTGCAAGCTTTTTATTATTTTTAAATCTGTAAAGGAAACTGAAACTGTATTGGACTTACTTTCTGTTTAGGCAAAGCAGCGCGTAAGCAATTGCTCTGTTCAACTGCTAAGGCATTAGTGAAAGTGTAAACTCGAGACTGCATGTATTTGGTATCTACAGGACTGCTTGGTTAAAATAAAAATTGAAGCCCTGTGCTGATTTGTTCACGAATAATGGACTGTACTGATTGCCACTGTACTTTGTTAAATATTTTGGCATTTGCTACGTGTCCTTCTCATCCCCTGGAACACGACTTGAAACTTAAGTTCACTAGAGTTCATCTCCCTTTTTTGTTGGCCATAAAGTACGATCTGTACATGCCCCTGTCTAAGTTGGAGATTTTATGCATGTTCTGAACTATTCAAGTATTTTATAAACAGTAGCACACAATAAATTTTGTGCATGGGCTGCGGCTCCTATCATTGTGTATTGGTTTTATTTGGAATACTTAGGTCTAATCTAACCCAGAGAACTAGTTAGAAATTCAAAATTTGAGCTAACAAAAATTCTTAAAGTCATTTGTGGCTCACAGAGAATTAGCATGTAATGTAAATGACAGCTAATTAGGATGCTATAGGTCTTTTGTTTGTTTTTGCTTTTGAGTGCTTTCTCATTAAATTTCATTTTTACCAGTTAAAAATTCTCAAAAATTAAATTTAATTCTCAGCATTTTCTGCTGAACTGGACAAGCCTGGAAGGGCAGTGACAGCAGGTTCTGCAGAAAGGCTGTTCTTAGTAGCTCTGTCCTGTTACTGGTTTGCAGTGGGCATTGAAGAGATCAGTGACATTATTTAGGTTGCCTTTTGGGTTGAAGGACTACTGCTTGAAATTAGTGCAGATATTTGATTTAGTCTTTCTGATAGAGTTTCTTAAGTATGAGAAGCTGCTGAACAGCATAAGAATGAGGATAAAGTAAGATGATAATTGTAAGAAAGTGATACACTTTTTCTATGAGAGTTTTAATATTTGATTTTACTTTATTGTAGACGCATTTTAATTGGAAACAATATTCTTAAAGTCTGAGTGCAGAAGACCAGCTTGTACAATGGTAAGTTTTTCTTTTCCTTTTTACAAAGCACAATCATATTAGTGAGCCATATGGTCTTTGCATGACGCTGTGTTAAAGCAGAACACTAGGAGCAACTAAAGATCCACATGATGATGACGATGGTACCTTTCTCCTTGACAGTGCTAATGGACGATTTCCCAGCTCTCTT
>JAUBOD010001053.1:2196227-2209095 GCA_032353885.1 Nothura maculosa
CCCGGCCGCCACCTCCGAGCTCCAGCATGGCTGCCTGGGCCTCCGGCAGAGCCGCCGGGCGGCTCCGGCCTGGCCTGGCTCCCGGGCCTGGCTCAGGTGGTCGCCAATCGATTCTGTTCCCCTTGTAGTTAAATTGTCTGGTCACAAATGCAATCCACCTCCTTTGTCATCACTTAAGACACCCTAATGGGTGGCTTACTGCTTGTTTCGAAGCAAGTGTCCTGGATAGGAGCGTGTGCAGTGCCTTTTCCGCCTGTATTTGTTATGGGTGTTTCCATGACATGCCAGTTTGTCGCACAGAGCTGTGGGGGGGGCGCAGGCCTGAGCTCTGCTGAACTCCCCCCAAGTTTGCTCAAATAAATGGGAACAAAGAGTGTTTTGAGCCTTTGAAAACAAACCGCCAACATCTATCCGGACATTCCTGTAACCTGATGATCTCCGATTGTGACCGCTGGCCTTTGGCTCAAATCATGCTCAGAGTCAGATTTCAGGTGAGAGGATTTCACCTATCACTAGCCACAGGCAGAATAAAGAAAACTGGTGCATATTTTCTTTATCACCCATAATCTTCTTTTCATAAAATTCATGATTTTTTCATTAAACTTTAACTTGCACTGTGCTGAATGGCCTGTGCACTGTGCTGAATACCCACTGATAGGCTTAAAGCTAAGAACCTAACAACTTTGGGCTGCAAGCATGCGCAGCATATCGCAGGATCAAACTTGCTACTCTGCCATACCTCATGCAGAGAGAAAAGAAAACCCAGATGCAGCTCCTGGTGCTTCTGTTCTCCTGGATGGCTTGGGGCAGAGGTGCCGTTGCCTGCTCAGTGTGGAAGGGAGCCTGGCAGGAGGTGGCAGCAGGGCCCCTGCTCTGCCAACTCGCTGCCCCTGGGCCCAGCTCAAGAGCGGGGCTGGGTCCCTGAACACCTACTGGCACCGAGTGAAAAGAGATGGCACTGATGGCTGTGTGAGTCCATGTGCGGGCTTGTCTGGGATATTAGGAACTTGTAATTCTCATAACAGCTAATGCATCAATATTCTGTTTATGGGAGAGCACCACTTCTCGCAGTCCTGGGTTCTTACAGGATTATTTTACAGCTTTGCTTTTTACTTGCAAGCACATTTGAGCCCAGACAAAACTTACCCCTGAGCCTGGCAGCCTTGAGCAGGACTGGTGCTGTTACCCACATGAACAAGCACAGCATCTGCTTTGGTGTGTTGAGGTGGAGTCTGCTTGCACAGGTGGAGTAACTAGACTGGAAAATACACATGTCATTTGATGGTCCAGAGAAGCTTGTCTGGAGTTAGAATGGAAGAAGTTCTGTGGCTTTTAAGGATTATCTAGAATATCCTGCTGGAGTTTGACAGTGCTGTAGGTCTCCTTCCAGCTCTGTGTTCCTTTTTTTCCCCTATAAAGCAGCTGTGCTGTGATGCATTAGATGAACAGAGCAGGAATTAGGGAGGAGGTTACTGCCTACAGAAATGGGAGTTGAAAAGGAATGGTTATAATAAAAGATCGGGGACAATTCTCTGTAGGAACATGACAGGCTTGAGTACTCATTTGTGTCACTGACATGTTTGGATGATATCAGCAAGTCATCCACATAAATGAAGTAGTGACAGAGATGTGCTTGGGGAGCATTTTAGCTCTTCCAAGCTGCTTTCTTAGAAAGTTATTGAACATTTGTGTGCCTCTGTTTTCCACATCTGTAAAATGTCACTAATGCTACTCTGCTTACTAGGTCTGTATGTACGTGTGGATGACCAGCTGAGGAAGGACCTTACTCTCAGAGGAAGCAGCTTTGAGAGGAAGCTGAGGAGTCCATTTCCTCACCAGCAATGGAGAGGGAAGGTAACGGCCTCTGAACTGTCTTCTTATGGAAAAAATGTAAGTAACTTTTTCACTGAGCTCATGCTCAACTCGGGGCAATGGGAATTCCCTCCCTTTCACTACTGCAAGCTTCCCATGAAACCTGAGGCTCCTATCTTGGGGTCATACCAAGTGGTCAAATTTTATTTCAGTCCCTGCATCTGGACTCTCCTATTGGCCAGATGTGGCCATCAAAAATGTGCCTAACATCCAAGCTCAGAGGCATGAGTGAAATATTGACCATTTGAATATCTCTGAGTCTTTCTAAATCAGAGTCAAGTATGGTAATAGGAGCAGTTTTTTGCAGAAAAGCTATGATGATTATTATAACCAAATTGTGTTAGAAGCTCAGATAATCTGTCCTGTGTTGAGCACTCTAGACAAATACAGTGAAAGAAGCTTCTCTGCATTTCTTCTACAAAGAGTTTTCTCAGCCCTTCGGTCTGTAACCTTTCAGCAAACTTTCAATTCACTCCTGAGGAGAAAAGCATTGAATTCTGGTACTGTTTGCTGTTTCTCAGTTTGAAATCAACCAGTAGAACCCCAAAGGGTTTCTTGAACAGCTGAGTGTTAAACACAGCTAGGAACAAAGATCAATTGAAAGCACATTCAGATTTAAGCTCCATGGCTTGCTTTTCATTTCTTTGAATCAGCATTGGGAGTAATTACCGTGGTCAGTCTGGCCTTTTATTTGTTCCAGGGCTTATTCATGTAAACAATCAATTTCTAGGAGGCCTAGCTGCTTTCTGGAGATATTCATCACTTTTGTTTAATATTTTCTAAAGATTCTGAAAGTTAAAGAATTTTGTTCTAAAATGCCTAAAACACATTAAATAGCACTTCATTGGAAGCAAGACTTTGTGATTCTAAAGGGCAGTTGCAATGAACACACTTTGGCAACAGAGTTTGGATCGTGGCACCTTAAAGGTTCAGTAGCCTTCTGGAGTTGGGAGTGTGGGTCCTTGGCAGCCTGGATAATTTGCTCAGATGGAGCTTTAGAGATGTAAGATATATATTGTTCCAAAGAGCTTCCATTCCAGATAGAAATGAAGAATTAGTGGTTATGGCTGGGCCTACCTGTGCCTTTAGATGACAGGAGGGTGAAACCTAAAAGTAGTTTTTAGCAGCCTCTGGGCTTTAAAACTATTGAGGCACCTGCAGTTGCACCCGTCTGCTGTTCATGCTGCAGTATTGCCACCATGCCCATCAACTGGCTCTGTTGCAAGCCTTGTAACTGGTGCATTGTGTTTTTTGTCGTTGTTAAAGGCAAGACATTGGAGTCCACAGTAATTGAGGATATCATCGTTCAGAGCTTTTAATATTATGCTTTTGATTCTTACTAATTACAGAATAACATTCTGGCTATCTGAACACTATAAAACAAACAACTATTGACAAGGTGCAAAAATTTTCACACACTTATGTTTTTAAAAATGATTTTAGGAGCTTTAGTTAAGATATCTGAGTGCTAAAAGCTGGTGGCAATATACAAACATCCTTGGGAGGAAAATAACAGCTAACAAACTTAGATTTGCAGCTAGACCTCTGCCTGGCAAGTACACTGCAATGCAGACCTGTGCAACCTAGTGGAGATGTGAGACGCTAAAGTTGTGTTAGTGCAACACCCTCCGTGCAATAATGCAGCATTTTCAATGGGACTACTTGGTTCTTGATTCTGTTTTTATATAACTTTTCCCTAATCTCTTAATTTGAGTGCATTTTTGAAGCTTCTTTGCTGATAGAAGCTCTCAGTGCTGCTCTGTTTCATGAGAGGAGTGTTGGGGAGTCTCCCTCCAACTGGAACGTGCAGTTCAGTGCTGTGTTCCTGGTGAGGAACTCGGGCAAAGAAAACACGGCTGTCTGCGTCGATAGGGACTTTGAACACAGTCCAGTATTTAACAGGGTTTACTAAAGGTGTCGCTGAGTCATTATCATCTTTATTCAGCAGGAGAACTTGAGCTGTATTTCCTGTGTCCTGGTAAGCCTTTCCTAAGACATAGTTGTGTCGGTTCATAAAAGTAGCAATTTGAGTGTATCTTGTTGCTCAACACATTTGTTGGCTGAACTATAGTGACAAGAGTCATACTATGCAAACAAAGCAGCACTTAAATCACTTGTTCTAAGGGCTTTGTCCAAATCCGCTGCCATACGAGAAGATCTTGGTTTTGGCTAAAATTTTGGAAAAGCTCGGGAAAGCTCAGTTGAGATGAAGACTTTGGACTCTACTGTCTTTTAATCAAATGCAAACAGAGCTTCCAATAATGTTTGTAATAATGCCTCAAGTGGAATTTGGCTGTTTTGCAGCCCATCCAAAGAAGTTGTCCTTGACAAAAGCAGTATTTTGAAATATCTGCTCTAAAGCACTGGAGCCAAAAGGTTGCTATTTAATTTGGCAAAATACCTTCCCAGGAACAAGATGGAGAATTGAAGCCGAGCCAAAATAAGCTCTAACAGATGCTGAGGCTAGAAAGCACTAGACTGAATGGCTGAAAACAGAGTGGAGCAAGAGAAGGGCAGGGCAGCTTTCTGGTGCTGGATGTGACTCGCTGTGTGGTTCAGCTGATCCCTGTGTGTGTGTCTGCCAGCTGGAGGACATCTCATCCGTCTGCCACCCCACTTGAGGTCCCGGGCTCGCCCCAGCTCTTGCTGGGAGCCCCGCTCTGTTGACCACGGCTGCCTTTCCTTCCCCTCTGCTGCTTCCTTCTGGCCGGTACCTGTGCTCATAACGCTGCTAGCTCTCACACCTAGCAAGGAAGCAAAAAGCTCTCTTGGAAGAGCTTTGGCTAAACTGCTTCTGTGAAACCTCTGTCCTTGCCACTGTGGAAATAGCACAGTGAGATTGACTCTCCTTTGCCTAAGCTCTCCATGGCTGGATCCAAGGAGTAGGATCCAAGGATCTCATTCCACAACTCTAGCTCCTGTTCTGTGAATTCAAAGATCATAGGGGAGAATAGTGTGTGGGAGGAAGATGGATCACTTCACAACAGCAATTTTTTTGGTTTTTTTTTTTACTTAAAAATGTTCAGTGCTTGCTTTAAAGCATAGTGCTCAGATATCCTACCACAAATCAAGGTGTCATTGCTGGCCAGGGAATATTGTTGTGAAGAGAAGATGTCTTTGGAATTGAATACTGACTCAAATATGTGCAGCACTGTTGTGGGACTTAAAAATTCCAGCCTCGGGAGAAGGCAGAGCCAGGAAAGCTCTTTTTCCAGGCTTGCTGGGGTTCAGCTTGGGCAGGTCTTGAGCGAGATCCCTGCACTGTGGACAGCCTGTTCATGCAGCTGCAACAGCTGCTGGGGGCATCTGAGCTCCGGTTCACTTATTGCTCCAAACCTTGTGAGGTCTGGCAGGATAAATGGTTTTCTGTCCTATATTTAAGGAAGCCTTAGTGGTTTGTGGTAAAGAACTGGAGTGTTGGCTTCAGCTGTGAGTTAATGCAACCATAGCAACGTGCTATAGGAGGCAGCCGTTGGTACAATATATATATCGGGAGCTGCTCAGCCTCTGTGGAGGGGGAGTCGGTCTCTACTTGACCTGGCTTCAAGCAACTCCTCCAAGGTGGGCTGTCCTCGGGCTCCACTGGTGCTGTCTGTGCCCGGTACCTGTGCTCACTTGAAGAGGGGCTTGGATTTCTTGGTCTTCTCAGGCCTTGCACAGATCAGCTGCCTTGGATGGATGCTTATCCTGGGATCTATGATCCTTGGTTTGGTTGCTGGTGAGGGCAGGGCACTGAATTAGGAGTGCAAAGGTTGCTTTGCTGGTGCAGACCACAGCAAGACAACATATGCTAACCAAAGCCTTGTAGGAAACAAAGTCAATTTGTTCCTCAGTTAAAAAGGAGGTTCTAACAAATGTGCCTTTAAGCATTTGTTTCAGAGCATATTTATGCAGTTAATGGCTGCAGGAGAGGTTTCCTGCTGAGGGTTAGTTATTGTGTTTTGACAAGATGTTTTAGGGCAATAAGGACTTTGGTGCACTAGCTCTAAGGTGGTCCAGCTAGTAAAGAAATGTCAGCTGCTTTTGATCCAAGACTTGCCCTCGGTATGAGAACTAGTTGGGTTTGAGAATCTTCAAATCAGGAGTTTTCAAGCATCCTGTTCTAGCACAGTGTCTTTGACTTTGCTTTTTTGTAAAGCCTAGCCTGACTTTTCAGAGTCTTTTCAATCTTATTCAGCAGTGTGCAACTGGTCTCTGTGTAGAACTGCAAGAGTATTTTCATGAAAAGTTCTTGTGCTTTAGCCTGATTGTGTGAACAGAGTATCAGCACAAGTCATCTGGTGCCACTGAGTGGAATAAATCACGGATTTTTTAGTGGCTTTGTGCTGCTTCCTCTGTTTAGCTCCAGCTGACACGTCCTGTTTTGCTGATGGATTTTAGTGGCATTTCTGTCCTGCAGAGATCAATTAAGGAGTTCACCTTCCTTTATTTTGCAGGTGAGTAGCCTCACACACTGGGACCTGAGGTCACTATGGAGGTGTAGCAGGAAATAAACGAGGATTAGGCTTCAACTCTCCCTTTCTCTGTGCATGTGAGTCTGACTAGATAAAGTTGATGACTTTCTATTACAGTTGTACTGAGGACTTGGTTTGAAGCAAGTGGGTCTCTGGGATTTCTGTGCATGTGTAACAGCAAGTAAATAGGAACTGTTGTGCTCTGTTAGCTTGGACTTGCAGCTAGCATTCCTTTCTCCAGTAAAGCACTCATAATTCCTCTTGATGGTTGCAAAGAATGGGAAGATCCTCTGCCCCATGGAGGTGCCTTTCCAAAGGAGGGGAGAAATTTTAGATAAACCACCAAAGGTAATAGGAAATAACAAATTCTTCTGGATGTCATTGTTTCCATTTTCAAATTAAGGGATGCAACCTGAGGATTGGCTCCACAAACATCTGAAGAATTGAATAGATCCACCCTCAATCCAAACATCTCTGGGTGGTTCTCCTATGCTCAAAGGGAGAAAACCAATCCCAGGATCACACTCCCCAGTCTGTTATGCAACCTGAGCATGCAGATATTCCAAACATTTCCCATTGGTAATATTGATATTTTCAACTCTCTACAAGCATCCATGCAAGAACGTTTTTGCCTCCACTTCGAACTCTGGCTGCCTTCTCTGTATATCAAGGGAGGGCAAAATGTGATAGTTTCTGTGCTCTTTTTTAAAGCAGTCTTGGAAAACCATGGTGTGTGGCCTTGCTAAATGCTAACAAGAAAGGATTCTTGCAGCAGATCCTAGCCAGATGTGGTACAACAACTGGGTGCAGCCTTGTTACCACCAGAGGATCCTGAGAACCTGGGAGGCTTGAGCTGCAGCGTATAAGGAGCCTCACAAGTTGTGCTTCCTGTCTGCAAGGCCACGCTGCTGGTCCACGTGTGTGATTTGCTTTCAGCTGGACCGGGAGCAGGCAGGAATATGGAGACAGGTCTTGCAAGTATCACCACGTGGTTAAGATCAGCAGCCAGCTCAAGAGCCCCCAGTTTTGCAGATGCTGCTTGATACTAATAAAACAAAACCCAAGGATATTTACAGCAGGAAACACAGCTGTGCAAGGTATTTCAACAGCAAGAAAAGGAAGCTGTGAAAGAAGGAATGTGCAAGTCTAAGGTGCTGGTGTGCCTTGATGTGGCTGGGAAGCTTAGCCTGGTTACTTGGTAATTCTTGCTGTTCCTGAGAATTTTGCCTGTCAAATCCTTTGTATGTATTTAGGACCCTGTAAAGAATTATCTTGACTTTCCTGTGGCAGTGTTAACCAGCTGTGTGTTTCCTTCAGTCTCAATCTTGTGCTGTCTTGTGCTGGATAATTTTTCCGTGTATTCAAATTCCTCCCAGCCGGTTCTCCCCAGGCTGTGCCTGGGCTCCTGCTCTGCTGCAGGCAGAGCTGGCATTAGCCACAGCAGGCCCCGTCACATGGACGGAGGGAGGGGACTGGCATTTCAGCTATTGCTCGTGTTTAAATACGGAGACAGAGCCCCTGCTTCTTGTGATCATGTTATAATCATGTGCCCTCATTGCTGTCTACAAAATGCAGCCAGTATTTTTTCTTCCTATCATATGTATAATTATAAACTCTTTAAAATAATGACCTTTCAGCTCAGAGGACCAATTGTGACCTTCAGGCACAGTATTAACCCTTTCACCCATGAAATGATCTGAAGCTTTGGGCTACTGGTTCATTATCCAAGTCGAGCAGCAGGATCAAAGTTGACACTTGCAGGGAACACATCCTAAATCAGCCCTTGGTGTAACCTGGAGCTCTGTTTCTTACTATTCATAACATCAGCCAAATATTCTTGGGGCATTTTGTTTATTCCTGCCAATCCTATTTTGAGGGATGGGAAGGACACTGTCTATTATGTGTTTCTGCATTGAATATTACCTGGTGCAGTAGCAAGTAAAAAAAAAAAAAAAAAAGAAATCCCCCTGTCTCATCTAGCTGTAATGTACTGTCCTGGAAATGCAGTTTTGACTGTTGTGAAATTTTCAGGCTTCCAAAAATAACTGAGGATTACATGGAATATGCAGTTCTGTTTTGACATTGCTTATATCTGGCATTACATATTTATCTAAAAGATAAGTGATTAAATTAACTCAGCTCCATCTCCAACCAAAAATAACACAGCTTTAAAGCAGTATAATACTTGGGAAGCTTGGATTTGTTACCTTTGGCTGAAATTATTTCTAAAAATAGAGATAGCCTTGGAATTTGGGATCAAGTTTGAATTTAAAACATAATCAAAAGGGGGCAAATTTGGCATGTCATCTCGCTATGCATGCTGATGTTGGCATTGTTGGTGTGATTTTTAGGTATTGATTAAGTTTAATTTCTAGCATATAATTTTATATCAGTGGAATATTATAAAATGAGAATATATGTGTATGATTCTGTACTAGACTTACATCCTCCTAGATTGGTTTGGAAGCAATTCACTTTGTATGAAAACGGCTCTTAGAGGGGAAATTGGGAAAGTGTTCCTGTGTTTTATTTTGCAGCTCTGAAGTGATTTTATTTAGCCCTTGCTCCTGTCTCTTCAGTCTTGTAGCCGTGGAGGACAGCATGATCTAGTCTGTTGCCTGAGCACACGTTTCCCAGCCTTGCGCTGTGCTTGTCTGGCCTCCCTGCACTGCTGCATAGTGGCAGTTTTGATCAAGGGCTGGAGACTGGCTGACTGGTGGTGCCATTTGTGGTCTCTGTTGAATCTCAAGCCTGAATTTTGCATCTGTCCAGTAACTTTGTGCTTTAGTTTTCAGATGGGCTGAGAAACCTGAGCTGTGCATGCCCTGCACTTCTGAAACCAGAGTAAGTATTCCAAAACCACTGGAATAACAGCATAGTGATTATCACTGCTTCCTAGTAATCACTCTACTGTGGATATAATAAGGATACTAGGTAAGGTTAAGCCTCTAACAAGACATTAAATACCTCTTTAACCACTATTCCATGTTCTCTGGAGGGCTGTGGTGACAGAATTTAGCCACCCAGATACTATAAAGTGTTGCCTGTGTTTGGAATTGAGGCATCTTATTGAGGTGACCTAATTGTACTCTGTCTGCAGATTGAATCACTGGAAAAAAGTGGCCAAGAGATTTCCTCTTTAGTTTCTGCCAGGCTGAACTGAAGGATTCTGCCTTATTGACACAGCTCTGTATAAGGATAAATGCAAATGTTTAGATACAGCTTTCTGTTTGTTAATGAAGTCCTTTGTCTTGATGACTGGGAGGTAGTGCTGAGTGATGACAAGGGTATTCATCTGTTTGTCAAAAACTATTAATTGGTGATGGAGACTCTTGCCAGCTGTGAGCAGAGAATGTCTAGCTTGGCTGACCTATGTCTGCTGTATAAACTCTGATAATTGCTTATTGTTAGACAGGTGATGGATGTAGCAATTAGCCTGAAAATGGGATCCCTTAATTAAACAGAGATTTCTCCCTAAAAGGCACTAAAAAATAAAACTGAGCAAGTTTGAAATTACCAGACCACTTTACCTTTTACAGTGAGTATTTTTCAATGGCAGAAGGAAGCTGTTCATTACAGTGGAATCAAATGTTGTTGCTAGGACCAAGACTGGTGAGTAAAGTGATCCTAACAAGCAAAACTGAAGCATGTGGTAGGCAGGATGCTGTGCAGCTTGTATTTGTGCCAACATCTCATTCCCATATTATGCAAAGAACAGTGTAGAAGACTCCCTGAGGTCAACACACCCAGAAGACTTTAGGTCCACGTGTGGTCCCATCTCTGTTTGCTTCTCATCTTTGCTAGTGTGTTTGTGCTGGTAGCAAGTGAGTTACAGGATGCAAAGGCAGAAGGTTCTATTGTTTCCTGGAAATGTGATGGCCCATGCAGTTAACTTCTGCGTTTGGTCCCTTCTTTTCTCCACAGACTTCTCTACACTGTGAGGCATTCACCTGCTGCAGGAAGATCCGCTCCCTTATGCAGCTGAGACTACTCTAGGTGGGGTGGCTTGGGCTGATGTAGGAGGAGTACATCTTGGGCCAGACCATTCTGCTGGGCGCTCCTGGTAAGGCAAAGCAGTTACCACAATAGGTCAACTGCAGCTCATCTAACAAGGCAAAGGGCAGCAGGCAGAGATCTAGTAGTGCCTTCCCTCCACGGAGCTTTAAGTTGGTGCCAATTCACAGAATGAGAGATTTCAGCTTAAGAGCTGATTTCTGTTTTGAAGGAAACTATCAATGTTGGAGGTCTCTGCAGAAGTGGATGACAAAAAGGATCTTTTTTTAGAAGCCTTTGGGATGCATTGCAAGACATCATAGCATAAACAGCACAATGTAGATTGGCACAACAAAACTGATTTGTAAATTATATAGCTTTATTGAAAAGCTACATGAGGCATCATTTTTTTCTTAAAGTTTTGCAGTATAATTGAAGTTCTTGCCTTTGGATATTTAAAAGACTGGTGCTGCATGCAAAGACCTGAGAAATGTTGCTTTTAGAAGGATGTTGTAGATTAAATTAGAGAAACACTGAAGTAAAAGAGCTATGGCAGACGAGGACCATGGATTTGTTAATGGAATTTCCACTCTGTGAAAGTAGATCTCTCTCTGGAACTGAGTACTATTCTGCACGGACTTCACATTGGATCCTTACTGCTTTACACTGCCCTGTGTGAAAAGCCCTATATTTTATGGAATGTCTTATTCATAAAAAGAATGATTTAACTGTTCAGTAATTTGAGCTTATACAGAAGAACACTAAGAAATATAGTTCCTGAACACACTCTTCTCGTGTGGATTTCATCTTGAAAAGATCTTCTGTGTGATCTTAACAAAGCTAACCACACTGCGTTAAATTATTCCTTTTATGTTCTCCGAAGACTGCACTTGAAACAGCAGAAATTGCATGGGTGCAGTAATTCATGGATGTATTGGAGAGCTGTTGAGTTTACAGGTCAGGGTAATATCATGTTTTGTACTTTTGGATCAGATAAGGAAATGACACACCACAAACAAACCTCAGAAAAATCTCCTTGATATGGAAACCAAAGGCAGGCACTATTGTGTCTTGGATCTTCCAGGTAATATTGTGTCCAGGATAGGGCTTGGAGGTGTGGCTTTACAGTAACTTGTTTAACAGGACCAGAGCTCTAGGTAGGGGCTTTCCGGAAATGTTCCTCTATCCCAGAGGAAACCTCACCCCTGGGCAGCTTGGTGGTACCATGCTGATAGTAAGGAAAAAGCTCTGGACGAAGTCATGGAACTGGACAAATAAACTACTTTTTTTCACTTTAGCACAAAGCTGGGATTCGCTGAGCACCTGGCTTGGAGGAGCTCCTAGGCAGCAGGCTTTACAGGGGTCCTGGGAAGTTTTTCCCCATTTTAGGAAAGCCCTGAATGTTTACTTTCCCCGATAACTTCTGAATGATGGAGCATTTCTGAACGCACTTGACTGATCCCAAACTACGTAGCCCTGGTTAAGTGTGACCCACAGCTCAGAGTGATGCATCCAGCTTTTGTCCTAGTGAGGGTATTGACAGCAGTAAATGAGATCCTGTCCCTGGAGAGGTGTTTGGAAGGGAATCTCACCTCTTGCGCAGACACCGTTTTAGCTGTGGAATAACAAAATGCTGTGGTTTAAGCAGGACAGCTCAGCTGTAGAAAGACTATTTTGCCTTTCAACGCTGATTAGACTCAAGGTAGTAATGTAATGAATACTTAATGTATGAAGTCTGCTAAAATTGTATGATTTGAACCCTGACTCTGTGTATATCTTATCATCTGCCCTTAATTTAAAAATACCCCGTGTTTAAGGGGAAATTAACTTGAAGTAAATATTTGCTTTTGTACCATACAGTGCAATGAAGGATTCATGACCATCAGTTGTACCTTGACCTTTGAAATCAGGTTTTCACTCCATTCTCTCCATTGCGAAGTTTTAGTGGCGTCTTTGTTTCACCAGCCCTGACTATCTGGAAATGGTGTTGTCTGCATATCCCTTTCCCCCACTCCCCAGCGAGGATCCCAGGACTCTGCAGCTGAAAGGATTTTGAGTGTTTTCTGCTAGTTAGAAACATCCTTGTATATTAGATAAGGACTCTCTATTTGCAGCTAAGCTCTTTAAGGATTACTAAAATGATAGGCAAACTGTAATTATGCTACAAATACTAATTACTGGAAAAATCTTACTACTTCCGATTTTACCACTTAAATATGCAGCACTGCTAAACGGTATTTTTTCAAGATTGAGCTTCACATAAACGTCACTTTTAATTTAACAATCTTATGAAATGGACTACAGTATTTTGGAGTGTGTTATAACTGAGCTTTAGTGGTTTAAAATAATTCATAGTTTGAAATTGGTAAAAAGCTTTTGAATGGGGGTGAATATTGGCTATACCTTAAAGGGAGTGCACTTGTTCTCAAAAAGTCCTTAAAACAAAAACGATGCCTTTTATTTGTAAAGAAACATGCTCACATTAGATAAGGTGCTAGTGACTGATTTAGTATGGAACTAAGTTTCAATGAACACAATGCTTTAACACT
>JAUBOD010001053.1:2222397-2238216 GCA_032353885.1 Nothura maculosa
TATGTCCGGGAGGAAAGAGTACGAACTCACTGGTCTGAACTTTTCCTTTGGGATCCCTGAGGTCATTATTGCTTGGGATCTTGAACACTGTGACTGCTGAGGAGTGGGAGCAGGGAGAAGGGATGGCCTTGTATTCGCAGGCTACGAGGACCTGTGAGATCTTTTCCTCCCTGCAGCAGGAGGGAAGCAATGCTACATTTTCCCCTCAGGCTCCAGAATACTTTGGTTATTTTGGTTACTGATACATGGGTGACACACAGGAACCTCAGCTTTCCCTTCTTTCACCCTAGAAAGTTCCTTATTTGGTGGTTTTCATTTAGTAAGTAACATATCAAGTAATAAGTAATATGAAGTAATAAGAAAAAAAAATGAACCTGCAGCGAAAAAAGAGTGAAAGAAAATGGAAACTGAAAACAAAGGGAAGTCCACAGTGCTTTGAAGGAAAGTATCTGTTCCACCTGGGTCCTTATCTCTTCAGCAGGTTTCTTAGCAGTGTTATGGTCCCCTAATAGACGTGGTTTCCTCTGCAAAAGGCCAGTGGTTCACACTGAAGACCTATGCACACATTCCGGGCTTTGATAAGAAAATGCAGATTTTTGGAGACCTCAGTTGTATCCTGACATATCCATGAGCACTGGAAAGAGTGGAGCATTCAGCTGACAGCACTTTTGGTACAGTAAGCCTGTGTCAGTTCACAATTCCAATTTAGTTATGTTTCTGCTGAATAATGGCTATAATGTGTAAATATGGTAATGTAAACAGCTTGGTTAAAAATAAGTTTAGGAAAACAGCAGCAATATTTTCATAATAGACCATTATTTTCTGATTTACTGATGAGCATTAACAGAGCAAAAGCAGAAAATTGTTTTATTGGAAAAAAAAACGTATTAACCGCTTCAGAACTTGTCTGATAAAAGCTCAGACTGATCAAGGAAGGGGGAAGAGGAGTTACAGTTTAGATTCAGATTTAGGTAAGGTCTACCAAACAGTCTGAACTGTCAATACCTCACCCACAACTGCATTATTCCCTGTAGTTGTGTTACTAGTAAGTTAAATGTTGTGGTCAAAGCTTGTGTGCTGAAGGATAAGAGAAGGTAAATCCACTAAGTACTGTGGGGCATCTCTAGCAAAGACCTGGGAAGCAGAGGTCACCAGGAGCTTGTCTGTTTTTTCTTATTTCTCAACTGTCTAAGTTAATTTAGGAAGCTGTTACCTTTTGTTTACAAAGCTTGCACTAACAGATTTTGCTAGTAATATAACTGCTGCATAGAATGCAGTAACAACTACCCTGCAGCGGAGTAGTGAAAATGCTGTCTGTTTAAGCAAAGATGCTAAGTGTTAAATTGTATCAGGCTGATTTCCTGGGCACCTGCTTAAGTATATCCTGGTATGCTCTCACTTTCCTGATCATTCTAGTGAAGGTTCTTACTATTTTGCAAAATGCAGGTATTTATTATTTTTATAATAAATTTATATTTATAGATTTATACTTATATATCTTAAAACAACAAAAATAACCAAACTTGTTAAGACCTTATAAGCTTGACACTTAACAACAAACTGAAAATCACATTTTAATATATATAATAATATATCAGCTTCAGTACATGCAGCAAAGCCAAAAAAGCAGTATCTTCATAGATGAAATTCCACCCACTGTTTAAGGCAGTCATATCTGTTTGCCAATGACCTGATGAGCTGTACTTTGTTCTGCTGATCTATATGCTTATTTGTCTGCTTCTTTTTTTTATTCCCAACCCCCCCAACCCCAAGCATATTCTGTTTTTAAAAGCATATTCTGTTGTAAATGGGCAGGACTCTTCTGCCAAAGCTGGACTACCCCTTAGTCCTTCACAAGCCTCTTCAAGGCCTGTCCCTGCTGCACCGCCTACAAATCCCTGTCATCTGGTCGTCTTGAAGCGCGAGGCCGTTTGTGACCATGGTGACTGCTGATTTATGCCAACACACCCATCTGCATTGTTATTCATGCCACCTACTTCCGTACATTTTTCCCTTGGTCACTGATGTCTTGTCTTAGGAATGTGGAGTGTGAGGAGTCTAGGGTGGGAATTGCCCAAGGTAATGAATATCAGCAGCGAAATAGATGGAGGGCTTTGTGAAAAAATATGTTGGGAAATAATAATAGGTTGGGAGTGCATATTTCTCAAAACAAGATTGTATTGAATATAATTACAGGGAGGACATTTCTGCCAAAATATGTGGGCTGGAATCACAGCTCAAGCCAAAGACTGGAAGGGCTATAGTGGCTTAAATCATTTTCAGCTCTCAGAACAAGAGTGTGCGCAGAGCAAAGTGAGGGTTTCCTGAATTTTCTTGCCTTTCATAGCTCCCACTTGGCTCCTAGGGATCATGACAGGTTTGAGGCTTGGGGACTGTGTTTTTCCCTCTGACTAAAGCCCCAGCAGTGGTGGCCCTTGAACTCCAGCGTGGTGCTAAGGTGACTGTGCTGGTGGTTCTGTCACGTGTGGGGCTACTGTCTTGGAGAGGTTAAAATATATTAGCAACTGCCATGTATCTCCAGAAAGGAGCTGAACATTTACCCGTTTATGAAGCTGAATGAAGGCAAAGTAGCAACGTGTAGAAGAAATGCATCAACCTGTATAAGAAAAACTTGTTATATTAATGAAAAGATAGCAAGTTTGAGAAAGTTTATGTCTAATTGTGAGATTAACTTAGTAGTTGTGCAAATACTTTGGAGGAACACGCTGTGCTCAATAATATGGACCCAGCTCTTCCATCACTGAAGCAAGAAGAGAGTGTGGGCAAACTTAGGAGAGAATTCCTAAGCTGTTAGCTATTTATTTTCATGAGTTTATAGGACACGTGTAACATGGTCCACATCACACCTTGCTCGGAGCTCAGTGCCATAGTAGCAGTGGGAGAGGGAGCTGGTTTGCGCGTGCATGGGCCGTGGGGTCACTCCAGCTGTTGGGATTTATTCTTCAAAGCTCCTCTGCGTGGTTTCCGACTTTTCTTGTCAACATGATTTAGTGCAAATCTCCGGGGATGCCTTGTGCGTTATGTAAAACTGGAGTTATTGTTGTCCTAGACTCGAGCAAAGGGCCGCTTTTGGCAGAGCTGCTTCGTATTACATATGTTAATAATGTTAAACTTGCAAAGGAAAGGCTTCTCCTCGAGCACAATCTAAAGCTGCCTGTGCAGATTGTTCTGTGATCTGCAGTTGCCTTCGTTACTTGCTTTCCCTGATGAGCTGTTCGAGGTCTGGGGTGCTCCGTGTGCCAGCATCTCTGTGGATTAACAGTCATGTCAGTAACGGCAGTGGAGCCAGGCTCGCTAGCAGGGGGCTGGGTCAAGGCGCCTGGCTGCTGTTCAGCACTTCTGCAAACCAAGGCACCTTCCTCGGGGTCTCAGGATGAGCTTAGGAGCCCGACTTTGGTTCCTATTTTTATAAACCATAGTCATGATATTCACAGGTATTAACTGGTTTAGTCTTTGAATAACTGCAGCTAGCACTTTTAAAGACAATGAAGTCTGCTGGCCAGTTTTTAATGGGATTTGGGTTTCTAGAGCTCTGAGCTGCTTTGAAAATGGTGTCCTGTTACTTTGTTCACCATAACTAAGATCCAAGAGGAATTTTTTGATTCTGTGCATCAGTTTTGGTGAATGTTTTTGATTCATCTGCTTGTTTTAAATGCTGGTGTGTTTGGAACGGGGTAAATTTCTTAAAATTGGAGACACTCGAGGCAAGCACATTACTGTAATTGATTTCAGAACATTGAATATATGGCGTAAGTATGGGACTCTAAAGGAGAAACAAGGAGGGTTCAAGAAGAGTCTCTACTATTAAGCATTTCTCCAAAGGGTCTGGTGAATCTTTGGTCCTGCTGCCTCTTGTTGCACAGGTTGGCAAATGAGCATCAGGCTTGAAGCTTCACAAGGCTTTTGCAGAGAGTATCTGATGGGACTGCAGAATGCGAGCGCCTGGCTAGGTGTACGCGTTTGTCCTAGTGCAGGGGGGGTTGCTCGTGTAAATCCCAGTGCTGCTGCTGTGATTTATTATGTGTGCAAGCCTCGGAGCATCCAAATGGAGCTGCAGCTCTGTTGACTAATAGCTGGACCTGGAATGAATTAATAGGGTATCATAGTTCACTAAAGGAGCTCTGTTTATGTCCCAGAACCGGAAAGCAAAGTATGAGCATTTTGTCACTCACGAGTATATAAATAACTGTAGTAAACACTGCTGCTTTATCCACAGTGCTTTGCATTAAGATGTAATTTCTGTGGGACCACACTTCCCTTTTCAGCAGTGAGCAGAGTCCAGTCAATACTTGGATGGGATCCAGCTGGCAATACTAATTTGTATTTTAAAGGATAATTCTTTTGGACTTGATGTTCATGAGTTCTTAAACGTATTTCTCCAGAGCTCTGCACACTGTACAAATTAACAAGAAAATACAGTTATTTCCATTGGACTTCAACTTCTGACAGCGTTTTTTGCGTTGTGATCCAGAGCTTCCCAGTTTTTATCTCTATCCCTCGGATTTTCCCCATGTTCCAGAAGCAGAACGGCTCCTGTTCTGCCAGTCCCTGGGGAGGATGATGCCTCCCAAACTGGGAAGTCTCTTTCCTAGGAATATTCTGTCCCAAGTTTAAAGCTGGGCAGTGCTTCATGTTGACCCATTTCAGTCAGTTTAGAAGCAATGTTGTTGTGGAGAGAAGGTCACCAAGACTAATGAGATGTTCTCTGCAGCACTGTTTTCCATTAGTTGCACTTCCAGAGGAGCCTTTCACTGCCATGTATTTCACTAGTGACTGCAGTCCATCCCGGCTCAGAGCAGTGGATAGTGTCCAAATGGAAAGGGAGCAGCTTTTGCCTCTTACCTGAAAAACTGGGAAATAAAAACATCATTGACTTCCACAACTGTTTGGATATACTGAGGTAATGATGCTAAAAAGGATGCAGCTAATTGCAAATGCTGATAGAAAAAAAAATTATGCCCTTATAGATTAGAAAGCAAAATGTTATAAAAAGCAGTCAAAATATCTCTCATCTTTGCATCTGAGTGGACCTACAGACAAAACGTCTTTCTGTAACTCAGCTAATCATGGGGAAAGTTGCACGAGGTGGGTGGGAGGCACCAAAGCTCTGGGTGGCCTCATGGCTCTCAGCACAGTGAGGTGGTGAGGGCTGGGATGTATTGACAGGCTTGTCTATGGTGTGGGATAGCCACATCCCTGTGATGTGCTCATCCCGGGATGTGCTTCTTTCCCATGAACTCTCTCCCTGCAGAGCTGCTGGTCTCCTGTGCAGCTTGACAGCCTTGAAATCCAGTCCTGGAGCTGGAGCCAGTGCCCAGGTATTAGCGCCAAGGTGAATGTGAATCCCAGCTGTGCTGTGAGCCGCGACATCTCCATCTCCTAGCACGTATTCCCCTGCCAGGCTGTGTGTGCATGTCCCATAGAGAAGGTGTAGGAGTTTTTACATGAAAGATGCAATTCCTGAGGTCACGTCACAGGGCTCTGTGGGTTAGAACAGTGGGATATGATTTAGTATCTCACCCCTATTTAGGTAATAGTTAGACTATTACTGTCTAACTAATTTCTTTATTAACTGCTGTTAGATGCTCTCCCTAATGGTCAAGTAGCTGTGCTGCCAGTAAAGCCGAGGTTTTTATGATGATGTTTTCAGATATGATATTCTTCATTTTCATTAATATCAATCTTGATTGTAATGTGCTTGTCTGTTTTTTCCCCTCTTGCCTTGAGAAACCAGCGCTACCTTTTCGTCTTTCAGCTCTGATTGCAGCACTGAACTCACCAGGATGCTTTTTCTCCTCCCCTCTGCCCTTCTGAAAGGTCCCTCTGTGACCTGGGCAGTTTTTACTCCCCAGACCCCAGGAATCATTCCCACGTGTGCTCCGTTGTGCAGCACATACTTTGGGGCACACGTGGCTGTGGAGCGAATGCAGCCGACACATGGGTGGCTGCTCGTACATCCCAGTGGGACGAGACCACACACAGACCCAGCCTTGGAAGCCGGGAAGTCAAAGGGCCTGTTAATTTGATACAGAGCAGGTTTTTACACTCGGAGCAGGGGGGATGCTGACTTTGTTTTTGCCCGTCAACTAATGGCATGGTGATTTATTTTCAGGAGAGACAGTGGTTAGATCTCTGTTGATAAGGTATCCTTTGGAATCTCTTTTAAAATGTATCCAGCGTGAGGTTAACCTCATCGGTTTCACCGGAGTTTCACAAGAGAGGGGTTTGGCCTGTTGTTCTCTCAACGCGAGGTGCCTCCCGTAGGGAGATGCCACCTCTCTGCCCATTGCAGCATGGGCACAAATCCATGCGCTGCTTCACACTGCTCCGCTCCTGCCAGCAGCCGGGCTGCCTCTTGGTGCCCTGCTCGGCCTCGCTGCCTCCCTGCCGCAGCGAGGGCCAAACAGCCAGATCCGGGGTGAGGAGGGAGAAGTGGTTTTTCACATAGTGTGTAATTAAGCACTAGAATTTATTGGTGATGAATGCCCTTGAAGCCGGGAGTTTAGCAACACTCAAAGTGCCACTGCGTTTTTATATGCCACTCCTATAATTACTGCGGCTAAGTGAAATAGAAAAAACAACACAGACCTGTGGAAGGTTTTGGGCTTCATGATGAAGCCTGAAGTTGCTACAGTTTTAGGGTGTGAGCTCTTGAAGACATTAAGATCTGAGGCTTCAGCTAAACCATCCCATGCTGCTGGTGGCAGCCCGTCTAAACTTTGAGTCCTGGTGACTTTCCAGCACTGACTATTTTGCTGTTACTGCATCTCAATTATTCTTTGTCTATTTATATTCTTATCTATAAACTAAAGCAATGAATTGTAGTGGATTAAATTTTATAACAATACTACACTTAAATGTTGTGTGGCAGGTCACCAGTAAATATTAAATGGTGTTTTCTATGTAATAATCATTTCTTTAAGGTTTTTTTTTTCCTCTTAAAGTAGTAATCCAGATTGAGGTATGTATAAGAAGATACTGTTGTGTTTCAGGAATTTAAACAATGGTTTAAACATTAAGCAATGTTAGGAAAAGGGATTTTCAGAAGTATAAAATGAGTAAGAGTCAATGAAGTCTTTCCCAGCCACCAGGGCTTGCTTGGCCCGGGCTGCTGGGGCCCGTGGGGAGCGCAGAGCTGGTGCAGGGGCCTTCTCGGGTGCTCACAGCTCACCCTGTGCTGAGACTGCAAGAGGCTGAGCTGCAGGATTGAGTGCACAAACCCACCAGAGCCTGGCCAGCATGCACCCCAGTGTGTGCGGACATAGATGATTTACCCACCCTGAGGAGATCCAGAACTTTGCTCTTCTGTGAGGAGATTTGAAAACCTCCTTCGCTCTCCTCAACTCTCCTGTTCCTGGTCCGAGCCTGGAGACTCTTGGCAGCATAAACAGGTCTGCAATCCTGCTGCTGTGACTCAAAGGTATGGCTGCAAACACAGCGTCGTCATCACATGTGTTGCTAGCATCAAGTTTCGACACGCTCACGGGTGTTGCTCCATCCGAAATGCCAGCCTCAGTGGCAGGAGCTGCACCCTGAGGATGAAAGCTGCTTTCCAGAGTGCTAATCAGATCACGGCTCTTTTGCCAACGTGAATGTTTTCCATTCTGCTTTATCCTGTGGACCTTTGAAGTTTATTCTCACAACACTTGTAGCAGGGTGACGGTTGTTCTTATAAAGTCTTTCTCCAAGCCATTGCCCTCTAGCCTAACAATTTCTGTGTACATGAAAAGGATGTTCAAATTCTATTTAAAATATGATTCTTCCTGCAAAACATATTCAGTTTTGCACTTCACTCCTCCTGGCAGTGTGCATATTTACCCAGGCACTGAAGACTGGACTGACTCTCATGTACCAGGTTTTCATGAGCAGACCGGCATTTTTCTGGTAAGCAAGTTATAGTCTTTTTCTACTATATGCAGCTGTTTTTCCCCAGCCTCCAATCACTTTTCAGAGACTTAATGCTGCAATAAATATAAAAGCAAAATGTATTAAAATTTCTAAGACCACATTAATTTTAATCTGTTTATCATAATAGCTAACATGTGGGGAAATTAAAGGATGGACGGATGAGCAATTTCTTTAATCAGTGTAGCTTCAAGCATCGCCAGAAGACGATTTTTAGGAAGTGTAATGATTTCCACATTATATGTTGTGTAGCATGGGCACAAGAATATGCTTGCATATATAAAGAGATTTTCCAAAAAGAATATACCCATGGGGCTTATATTTCTTTGTACTTTGAGTTGTGACTGGATGTAAAAATTACCAGTGAACGTGTCTGTGTATCAGTGACAGCCAAGTTCTTGTCAGAGCAGCACAAATGCCTTCCTTGGACACAGTGCTGTAAAACAAGGCATGACCAGGTTCCCCAGGTGGTTGCAACAGCCACGATGGTGCAAGTGGGGCCATTTCTGAGTGTATTGAGCCAAGCTGCATGACTGGTCTTCATGCTTGTTACATTTGCAAGTAGGTGCTTAGTTAATGCACAAAGGCAAAAATCTGTCCCCAGGCTTTATGGTAGTAATGGCAAAAGGACGAACTGGGCACCTGAGATCCCTGTCCCCAGCTTTGCTCCATGCTCCTCAGCGTCATTACCTCATTTCTGGAGGGCAAATGTGAAACAACAAACAGTTTGGTTTCCTTTGTCCGCCCATCAGGGTCAGTCTAGCAAGGGGACAGCTACATAAGGAGGCTGCTTTGTTTGTATAAATAGTTTGGAAAGGGCCAGAGGGCTGGGACCATATTCCAGGCCCACCTCTGAAACGCTCCCACAGTAGCAGCGTCTGCCTCTGTTTAACCTTGCCTGGTTCCAGATCTTCGACCATAGCTGGGAGCTTTCCTCCCTCATCTGTGTCATATTTCCTGTTTTAAATATGTATTGATTTATTTTTCACAGAACTGGTTTATATTGATAAAAGCTCTCAGACAAAGGCTTTTGTACGGGTAGGTTTCCTTAAACACTGCAGTCCCAAAGGAAAGCGTTAGTTTAGTAACTAATGGAAGTGCTGGGATTATGAAATGAATCTGAGTTTATACTAATGACTTGGAGATAATGAAAGGTGTTTCCTGGCTAATTCACAGGTATGCAAGGATAGATTGTATGCTGGAATGCAAACCTTAATTTGAGTCAGGCAACGGTTATATCTTGCAGTCAGTGTCCAGTGATGAAGATTTTGATACGCAAGACAAAGTGAGAACACCAGGATTTCTGTTCCAGATCCATGGGTTGATTTTAATTGTGCTAGGCAGCTAATTTTCTTCATCTCAGAAACAGGGAGCTTTAATTTCCTTCTGAAACTGCCTTGAAAGTTGCATAGCAAAGATGCTGACTTTCAGCCCCAAATAGTTTGGAGCATCTAGTCTGACTCCCTGCTTGGTTCCCGCATAATGCAACACAAGCATTTCTAGATGCTTCGGAGTTACATGCCATAGAAACCTGCCTCTTTGATCCTTGGTGTGTACAGTCTGTAGCACGGACACTCCCAGAGTGGAGAAGTCTTTTCAGTAAACAAATGTCGGTAAAAGCCCAGTGACTCAGGTACGTCCTTCAGTAATTCTCTGTAATTTGTAGATGTTTATTTCAAACAAATGGCACTGCAGTGGCTTTATGTAATTTATATCCTTCAGAACATCAGGGATTCCATATTCACAGCTCAATTCTCACCCACCAGTTTTAAGCTGCAGGCTAAGACGGATACAGATTTGTAGCCAGATGCAACTACGGCAGCACAGAGCTTTGGTGCAAATAGCTCAAAAATTGCTGCTTTCAGCTGCCCCTTCTGCCCTTTATTTGGAGTTAAGCAGCCTTTAACAGGGGCTGCTGAGCAGGACGAGTGCTCTGTGTACGCAACACCTCGTGTACCCTGGTTCCATCCCAGGACTTTAATACTGCAATCTTAGCTTAAGCCATTTGGTAGATAAGCTGTTGGGAAACGAGTGCGTGTTTGTAGATAGCACCGAGTTTACCTCAGTGGGATGGTGGCTGCTTAGGAGGCAAGAAAATCCTGATTTTTAGCATGGATTGCCAAGAGGGCTTGGGAAGCAGGGAAGAGAGTGGGGTAGTCGACAGGCCGAGTCACGCCGCAACTGGATGGAGGTGCCATGAAGAGCACCAAGGCGCAGACCTCGCCTGGGGACCAAGGGCAGGAACCTATGGAGGGAGGCTATAGGCTCCCTCTAGAGCCTCCCTATAGAGGGAGTCTATACCTGTCTGTGTAGACGGCGAAAATCAGGTGTCCAATGCCCCCAAATGTATTTAGAGCATTTGATGGAAAGCAATAATAATAATTATTGGTAATTCCGAAGTGTGAACGCTGAACTTGCTGTTACTTGTTATGATTCTTATTCAAGATAGGTTTAAGCTTAGATTAATCAAACGTTTTTACAAGCTTAGTTCTCCCAAGAGAGAGGGAGGGAAAGGCATCTGATTGGTCTAAAGGTAATTTATTCTCAGCCTTAGTTTTATTTCTGGTTTTCCAGTCTGTTCAGTGTTTCTGCACTCAGTTCTGTTACACTGTGAATGTTTTAGATTTGCTGTGGGTGGATAAAGATTCCTTTCTAGGTGATGGAAATACAGGCAGAAAACAAATCAACTCTCAGCAGAGAATAACCACTTTGCTGCTCTCCCAAATTGCTCATAAGACTCCAGTTTTTACAAGAGAAGATACTGAGAAATAAACCTGGCTGTCAGTGTGCTGAGTGAGAAGCCGCAGGTCAGCAATGAGATGATAGGCTTTGGTCTAAGTGTTGTTAGGCAGGTTCTTTTGCATTATTCATTTCTGAAGATGTTTGCATTCAACATCTCTCTTGGGTTGTTTCTCTAACTTTGGGTTAAAACTAGGCATAAAGAAATGCAAAGAAGGTAAAACTCTAAAAGAAATAAGACAACAGGACTTTTCCAGACCTGTTCGGTTTAATTTGCATTGAAAATCAAAATTCAGACTGAATAAGTTGAACTGGCATTTTATCTAAAGCAATTGCCCTTAAATTGTTCTAACTGAAGTAGCGGGGAGAAGCCCTCATCAACCTCACTTCTGCTTGTCTGTTTATACCAACCATTAATGCATCTCTAAGGCTGTGTTATTGGAGCAATTTCACTTTTCATATCTATCCCCAGCAACCACAGCTCTCCTTTTTCCTACAGATTTCTAAAATTTTTCACTTCTTACTCTCCTTCCCAGGGCAGATGGAGCAAGAATGGGCAGAAGAGCCCTCACACTTATTCCATGAGTGGAGGGGAAGAAACTGGCCTGAGCTGCAACCTATTTCTGCACTTTTACGGTAGGAATAACATCAACCCTCGGAAAGAGGGGAACTGGGCTCGTAGGAAACACAGGCAATCTGAGGAAGGTATCTTTTATAGCCAGCCATAAACATTGCACAGTTTTATTGATTGTTTAATGGTTTTCAGAACTTGACTTTGGATACCTGGTACACTTAGTCTGTTGCCCAGTTTTAGTTTCCAGCTGCAAAAAGGTATGTTGCTACCTATAGAGGCAGAGGGCAAAGCTTTTTGTTTACTATGTTCTGATCACTCTTTAGGGCCTATGTCTCTATGGATTCTGATTAGAGATGAACATACGTCAGTGGAAAAACTGTATAGATTTAGAATTGCTCAGACCAAAACATGAATTGCACTTGGATGCTGTTCATAGTCTTTTAATGTTATTTAATATTACTTGCTCACAAACATCCTAGTCTGTTGTCAGAACTGTTCTTCAAAACAAAACCTTGAATCATTATCTTGTATTTATGGAAAGCATTTTAGATTCATAAATTATGCATGGAAAACCTTATTCAAAGGGTTATCTGTATTTTAGCAGGGAGTCCGATATTACTTGTTTAAATATCAAGCTGTTTTAAACTGTGTATATGTACATGAGTGTTAAATTTGTAAATATGTGAATGTACTTACGCAGCATGCCAAAGAAAAAGTAGTTGTTGAAATTGTTTAATGATTGATTAGGCAGACAGAAACATGTGTCCAACTCCCCTGCGGTAAGTGCATAGCAAGTCTGGCCCCTTGGAGGGGACGTGGGTTTCCTGTACGCGTGGCCTACAGAAGAGTGGGACACAAACAGTATTGGCTTTGCACCTGGACAGCGTTAGGGACAGGGAACATGTGGACACTTGTGTGGCAGCCCTTACTCGAACTGAAGGAGCTAGAAAAGCAGCAATGTCATAGAGGACAAGTGTATTTTATAAGGCTGAATGAAGATGGTAGTAGCAAAGCTGGAAATACTCAGGTCTTTAGATAGCTGAGTCTGTACATCCTCCTCAACATTGTCTTGTCTCCTGGCACGGGGAAGAAATAGGCTGTGGTGGTGGAAGGCAGTGAAGGACAAGTGGCTGACCCTTTCCAGGGTGCAGCTGCCTTGCTTCTCCTGTTTGTCTCTACATCATGGGTAGAAATTGCCATTGCTCTAATTTAAAAATGGTTCTGATCCAAAAAAACAAGGCGGTGCTGTCTAGTGGACACAGGATGACATTTTATGAAATAAGACCCCGGAATGTAGTTTTCAGTCTGATTTATGTATTTGGACCTCTGTTCTCTACAGCTTTGTATGTCATGTATTGTCACTGCCAATGTGCACTTTTCATTCAAGACTAAATGGAAGAGGACTCCTCCTCCCACAGCAGCTGATGTTCTTTGGGCAAGGGGCAGTATGGACAGGAAAGGCAGAGCCATGGAGACCCAGGCTGTCAGCCTGGGAGCAGAGACACTGGTATCTCACTTTGGCCCTACTGTTTTTACTCGAGCAGAAAGTGACATAATGGAGATGGGATAAGGTCTGAAAGAGCTGCCACGGAGCAAGTGCACCATGCCAATAATTTGAAGGATTAAGGATCCCAAGCTGTATGTACTGACACAATAGCTGGGACCGTCCTGTTCACTGGGCTCGTGGATTAGAGAGATGTTTCATATGATTCTGGTTTTCTTTTCAACTCTGGTTGAACAAACATAGCCTGTGCGCTCGTAAATCCCTTGTTAGCAATGCAGAAAGTCAATGCAATTTCCCTTTCAGTACATGCTATGATTTTGCTTTTGGAAAATGTGGCAGTTGTTCTGTCTGGGCGCCTTCCCAGGATCAGCATGACTTTGTGTCTGGTTTAAACAGTGCGATGCTGAGTGCAGGGAGCCCGGCAGTGGGACCCGCTGCTTGAGGGTACCTGTGCTAATGGCTGTGGCAGGGCCGCTGCCCTTGGCTGCATCACTTGACTTGCTCGCTAAGCTGCTCTCTGTAAACAGAGGTAATTCCCCCCTGAAATGCACTTCTGCACAGGGCTGTTCCTATGGAAGTTGCAGGATTGGGGGTTAGTGGTGTCACAGATTGTATTTTAAAAAATTGTGTATTTTGCAAATGAATTGTTCCTTCTAAAGCTGTGTGAAGTTTGTCTGGGTTTGAGATGAGCAGACTCGCATCACTGCCAGCACTAGGATGCTGCTGCCTGAGCTGTGTCCCCTGCAGTGCTTGTGCCATCGTGCCCAGCATTTCCCTCTGCAGCATGTCAGCCTGTCCTTGCAAAGACCCAGCGTGTGTGTCCTCCTGTGTAACCTGGAGGCACTGCTTGGGCACGTGCTAAATGCTCATTGCCATGAAGATGATCACAGAAGTCCCACAGATGTCAGTTACTTAAGTGTATTTGCACCTATGTGTTTATTATATGTGAACAAATGTCATTAAGAACGGACACAGATAAATAGTTTGTGTGAGCACAGGAAAACCCAGGGGTGGTTGTCACAGCTCCTAGGCCCAGCATGGGGACTCTAACACTGCCTGTATTTTGGATGTTCACCTTTTTTCAACTACTAAGTGACAGAGTTGGTGGCTTTCTGCTCTGTGCTGGATTCCATCCAGTAACTTTGTGATGACAGATTTGCTGCCTCTGACAACGCAGCTCCTCCCAGGAAGCGCTGGGCTCACTTCCTAGCAAAACGGTCGACCTTTCTCTTTAATGTAGCAGGGCACAGGCAGGAGCCCAGCCAGCCTGAAGATGTTTCGATATTTTCTTTTTTATCGCTGTGTACTAAATTTTGTAAGCTTCTTTTCTGACTTCTATGAAAGACCTGTTTTTTTTTTTCTTATGGGCAGAAATCAGTGGATGGATCTTCAGAAAAACTCACTAGGTTTTGAAAGTTGGGCTCCTTATATAAGTATCCATACATTTAGTATCATAGTTTCTCTACCACTTGGCTTATGGTTGCCTGCTGCTGTGTATGCAGTTAGACTGGTGACCATGTTTCAAAAGCTACACTTAAATCATACCAGACCTGATGTCTTTGTTGCCAAAACAAAAAAGCTTAATTTGTGCTTTCCCTGTGATCCCATTAACTCATTTATACTGACACAGTGGCTTCCTAGGGCCCTTGTAGAATCTTTCTAAGGATGGCAGGGTCAGTGCCTTAGCAGCCTAGATATAAATATGAGTGTCTTTAAGGAGGGAGAAGGTGCAGCCTGCCCTGTGCCCTGGGTCTGTGTGTCACACACTGACCCTCCTGCTGAGCACGTCTCCCTGTGCCAGAGACACTAGCAGCACAATTAGTCTAGATTGGCCGAGTGACGTCCCTGTGTCCAGGGATGAACTAGCGAGCCCCTAATCTACTTAAGAAATTAAAGGTTCTTGAACTGCTCCTTCAAAGGCTTCTTACAAGAGCAGGGACACGCAGGCAGCCCTGGGACAGGTCAGGAGGGATCAAGATGATATTGATTATGTGCTCTGCACTGGGCGGTGATGCCGAGCTCGCCTCTTTTGCATGGGGATAGAAATCCACACGCGCACTTGCACCCATTTTGCGCTCCAGTACATCTCTAAATTGAAAATGAGCCTCTCAGATATTAGGTCGAGGGAATAGCCTTAGGCCTTGCTTTGAATTCTCCCCACAGACTGCCTCTCTTGCACAGCAGAGAGAGGTTTTCTTTTTCTTTAGAGGGAGATAAGAGGGAGATCAGTGAATAAAATGTCAATATTTTTCCACTCCCTTATGATATTCAGCATGAGTAGGTTGAGATGTTGTGGTTTGGGCAGAGTGCCATGAGTTGTATGGGCCTCCTCTCCCTCGGCAGGGTGGAGAGAGGCAGGTGATGTGACTTGCCACGCTCTTTATTTTCTGCCCAGGCCGGGTTGCAGCTTTGAGAATTCCCGGCTGTCGGTTCTGCTCTTCACATTGCTGTTGTCCCTTCCCTCTCCAGGGGCTTCCTGGAGGCAGAGGATCAGCAGGAGCCGCTTTCCGTTCCCATCTGGAAGGCAGATCCCGGCCTTTGTATGTGTCTGTCTGGCTGGAATTGGGGAGGATTCCCCAGCTGCGTGGGGGCTCGTGCCCTTTGAGCAGAGTTGGGCGCTTCACCTCCCCGTGTCTTTTGGCAAACGGAGCCAAAATGTATTATGATCTTTCTCAAGCTAATTGTCAGATTGATATCTCATTCATTTCCTTTGGCAACTCTTTTGACTTGTTGGGGGACATTTTTGATCCGTGAGTAGCACTGAGGTGAAGAGAGATACAGTGGATTTATGCAGCTATCAGTCTGTTGGAGAGGGGTTTTATCAGTTTATTGGATAGGGCTTGCGGAGGACAGAGCTGTCCCTGCTGGAGAAGGCAGCCCGGGATGTCCTGACAGCCCGAGACAAGGCTGCCCTGAGGCCCCATTTCCCTTCAGGCCAGGCGGGTAAAAGGGGCCCGCACTGGGGCCGCGTTCCCCCCCCCCGCCATGTTGGGTTCCCTCAGCGCGCGGCCCAGGGCCGGGCCCCCCGCGCGGCCCCGCGGCGCGCAACAGGTCGCGGCGCGGGGCAGGGCCGCGG
>JAUBOD010001053.1:2261622-2275920 GCA_032353885.1 Nothura maculosa
GATTCTAGCTGTAATGGACTTCTGCCAAGCAAAATGTGCACTAGCAACTTATATATATATATATATATATATATATAAAATTACAAAATCACTCACCAGAATGAGCATTCTTAGCCTGTGCATGAAACTGAGAAATATCCTGCTCATCGAAGGGCTCATAATGTTCAATCTGTAAATGCCATCTGAAACTTAGCTAATGTTGATGCCCACGAAAGTTCAGTACAGTTTGGTTCCAATGACTAGAACGGGCTGGAAAAATTCCAGTGTGGTATTTTTAGCAAGTCACATATTCCCTGAAAACGAAATATGCTTCTGAGATGGCTCAGCTTTGACAAAACGTTGACAGGGTCCTCGCTGCCAAGCACGATTCCTGTCTGGGTCCCTGTCTCGGTCCTGGGAGCTCCTTTATGGAATCGCTCTGTGTCCGAGTCGCTCCCAATGGGAGGCTCTGGGCTGGGGGCTCCGGACTCCCTGGACCCATGGTTTGACCAGAGCAGAACTCGGTGCCCTTTTGCAGAGAACGGGCAAAAACGTGACACTTTTTCAAGAGACAAAAATAACTCAAGATAGAAAAATTCTTCCTATGTTGGCGCTGCTTTTCTGTGTGCTGTTCCCGAGTGCATCCTGCTGGCAGTGAAAAGACAACTTAAGTTGTGCTGTTGGTTTAGAGATCCAGATGACTGTTGTCATGCACGATGGGGAATGGTATCCCTGCAAGGCAGAAGATTAAAGCTATCCCTAAGTTTTGGGGGAGAGGAGAAGCTTCTGGATATTAAATGATTTGGCTGAGTCGTTTGGGAGCTTCCTTCAAAGGCAGCTGCACTCAGCTCCTGAGCCTGCAGCAGTGGGGCCGTCTGCTTTCCCACATGGAGAAAACCCTGTGTGATCTTCAGCGCCGACACTTCCTGCTGCCTCCTCCGCTGCAGCCACAGGTTTGGTGGGATCTTTAGCTCCGGTGGAATCGCTCGTGTTGTAAAACGGGACCTTCTCCTTGCGCTTGAACGCTGGCTCCAGGTGCCTGTGTGGGTGTGATGACACGGTGGTGGGTGAAGGTCTGAACTGTGACTGAATTGGAAGCTCTCTTCCTGTGTTCCTCAGCTATAAAAATAGGGATCTTCTCCTGCTCGGCAGGAGCCGCTCTGTGCTGGTTCAGGCACAGATGCTGGAGGGGTAAGTGTGTGGGTGCAACTGTGGGGGACTTTTTCCTTCTTGACTTTTAAACTATAAGGAGTAGGGTAGGAGACCCGGCTTCTTCTTCAGCATTACATTTTTATTTAGCTTTAACAAAGCTTGGCAGAATCAGGAGGTGTCCTTAGCAGACACTGGCCTTCCCAGCAGTAGCGTTCCCCTTCCCCTGGCTGCAGCAGGGACAGGGCTCTCAGCAGGGACAACTACTGTGTTTGAGCTGCTGCCCTATGT
Source organism: Nothura maculosa (assembly GCA_032353885.1). Lineage (NCBI taxonomy): Eukaryota > Metazoa > Chordata > Aves > Tinamiformes > Tinamidae > Nothura > Nothura maculosa. The sequence continues at coordinate 2,263,042 of JAUBOD010001053.1, forward strand.
CCCGCTGCTGTCAGCAGTTTGGGTGATTTGGTGGTCCTAGCTGGTATTCATGGATCTAGGGCTGTGAGGACTCGAGCGCAGCTCATGTGAGTCAAAGCCCGGGGTTCCATATGGAAAAACTTCCGACGGCCCCCGGTGAGCAGCAGAAAGGCTCTAGCCAGGAAAGTGTCTTTCATTATCACAGACTGATTAGGGCTGCCCTAACTTCCCGAGGGAATGCGTAGTAGTACCTGGTCGTCGTTAGTCAGGGAAGGGGAAAATGGGCTTGTTTCTGCTCTTCTGTTGTTCAGCACCTGCTTCTTACACCTTGACAAATGCAAACTGGATGCAAAGCAAAGCTGAGGAGAAAATGAGAAAACATTCTCCATTCTCCTGAGCCTGTGTAGGGGCCTGTAAAGAAAGCTAGAAGCGTGTGCCTGCTCTGTCACTGTGGCAGGCCAATTGCACAGAAATCTTGCATTTTTACTTTGCTTTTCCCTTGCACTGCCGAGGTTGGTGCCGTTCTGCCTGCATCTCTAAGGAGTGAGAGCAGGCTTTGCATTCAGAGCTCCCCATCCGCAGGGGTGACGGGCCCTCGAAGGGAGCGCCGTGCCCTTGTCCCTGTGGAAAACGTTATCCTCTCGGATGTCCCTGGCTGTGTCAGCCATGACGAGGGCTGGGATCAACCCCTGGATGTGCACGGAGGTTGATCCCGATGCTCAGTGTGCGGGGCCAGCCTGGCCCTGCTGAGCCTTGTGGCCTCCATCTCATGGGCACAAGATGATGCTCGTACATTATTAAAAGGGCCTAGGAGGCTTCCTGGGGAGCGTCTGTGCAGTGCAGCGGATAACAGTGTTTATATCATTAACTCCTCGGGGTTTTAATGAAAAATGCAGCCATTTTGCAACCATAATTTTCATTTCCTGACAGCATTTGTGCACCAAGGAAGCTGTAAACAGCACAGCATTCCTGAAGGGTTGTCTATGAATGGAAAGTCAGACAGTTTTGCTATCTTGAAGTGAGAATGAGCTGGGACCTAATCATGATATTAATGCGTAATCAAAAGTACTTAGTGTAACGTAAACCAAGAGTTATTCCAAGGATGTGCCAATTGCCAGCAGATCTCCAGCAGTGTCGTCCTCATCGTCCTCGAGTTTCATTGAGAAGCTTTGAAAGCTCTGGGCTATCTCCAGGCCCACTGCTAAGCCTGGGTCATCAAAAGATTTGGGATCCTCAAAATACTGATTGCAACAGAAAAACACAAAACCAAGTAGATCTCATGCTTGTTTTCTTCACCAAACCTCTTACATCTTTAGATTAATTTCTGGGGGTTGTGATTTGTCCTTTCCACAGCAGAGTTGCAGACGTGTCCAGGGAATCTCTACAGACCTTGCAGTCTGCCACGTGCATTCCACGTGCTGTGTGCGGTTCATTCCGGGATATTTTCCCTTCAGAACAAGTGTTCAGGGGGTCGCCCAGCGTGCGGTGACAATGTGCAGCGCAGGCTGAGCGGGGTGGTCTGGAAGGACTCAGGGATTCAGCTCAAACCTCCCGGGAAGCGCTCTGCCTCCTTCTGTCCTCCAAAGAAAACAGAGCTGGGGCTCATTTTGTGATGGTAGGTTTATTATTATTATTGTCTTTAATGCAGTTTTCTTGCCGCATCTTCAGAACAGCTTAAATCCTTCCAGTCCCCAGAGAATTTCTGGAGGAGCTTCCCAAGTGAAGGATTTATTGTCTCTTGCCCTCTTTCTTTTCCAGGAGCAGAAGTGGGCTAATGCTCCAGGCTAATGCTCTGCAGTATTTCTGATTAGAGAAAGCAGCGTTTTTGGCACTGCAGTTTTGGAATATTATTCTCCCTTTTATTATGAACATTTTGGGGGGTGTTTCTCCTGGAAATCAGGAACCTGCAAACATTTCCCAGGAACTAACCCCTTAGATACATTAGGGAGACAGTTTTTTCTTTTCATGCCATGGTAGTTCCAGTGAAGTTGCTGCGGTTTCCTGTGGAAAGCAGGTCATTTTCTAGCTAGTTATGAACTTTGTGTTGTTTTGATCAGACCCTTGAAGTTCATGTCTTTTTAACTGGACTATTTTGTAGTATTTGATTACCGTAATAAGTCAGAATCTTTAGGGACAAGTTTTTTTGTGTAATTTCACATCTGAAACTTCTAAAAAATATCTTATGTAGCAAAATAGAAAATTTTGGATTTGATTTCTGTGATGTTTGTGGTAGTCTTACTTTCCTAAATCTCCTTTGTATATAATTACTAATCTGTCAGGTCTTGCTCATACAAAAGTAAACTCTGTAAGCTGAGTATCCCAGTATTGGGAATAAAAAGACTCTGCATTATTGGGAGATATAGACCACATGCTCTATTGAAAGGACAAATAACTGGGTCTTTAAAGAGGAGGACAAGGAAATGTGTGTCAGTCATTGGCACTGATACAATACCAGGGTGTGGGGTGAAGAGTCTAATCAGTGATTTTAGCACTTGTACCACACGAATCACAGAATTCCTCTTTAATGCTTTTATATGAAGGATTGTTTTATCTGGAGTCATTTAACGAATTGGATTAGTCAGTATTTCAAGTATTAATAATGTTGCTTCAGATTCTCAATACATAGTTGTAAATCTGCAGTCATGTTACTTAGAGTGAAGGCCGTGGTTCAGTGCCATGAAGATCAGGAGCTTGAAAACCATCATGGTTTCTGTTAACAGAAACTCACCTCTTCAGGGGACTAAAATCCTGATGTTGACAATAAAAGCAGGAGGAAGAGAAGTAGGAATGTGTGCTACTTCTGATGCTGCCAATATACTGGTGTCACCCCACTGACTTGAGCAGATATTCTCAATGCACCAGCCGAGGATCTGGTCTGAAAAGCCCATATATACTGTGATCAATGCTCTTAAGATCATAATAAGTTTTCTCCATTACTTCTAAAAGCCTTCCCTTCGTTTTCCAGATGGTGCCGTGGTTATGGTGGGAACTTGCCCAGGAAATTTTGCCTTTCAAGGGATGATACTAACAATCTGTTTATAAGAGAGGTTTTAAATCCTCTCTTCCTACATTTGTGTTCTGCTTTGGCCTTGTTTATTCGCAGGAGAATGTGCCTGCTTATTTTAGCTGTCATGTGCTCCGTAGTTGATGCTTTGCATAGCAGAGCTGGAATAAGCTGGCTGGGCTGTCGAGGTGTTCAGTGTATATTCAATATAGCTAAATGATCACTGTTTTACTTGCCCAGCAGTCCTTTAAAGATTACTCATAGAAAGCAGTGTAAGCTACGATAAGGATAGTTAAGGTAAATCAGAAATCAAATATTTCTTCATGGTGTTTATTCACGATTTTGATAACTTGCTGCAGAATTCCCAACAGTAACCTGGTTGCATGCCTAAAATTTTGCTGTGGAGTAGTAATAGAGCAATTCCTGAATGTGGAAGTTGTTGAGCTGGGTGTTGATCTCTGACTTGCCTCCGCAAGAGAGAGAATCCCTTGGGAATTTGAGAGGAGGCCACTTATTCAGCAAACTCTGGACCGAGACCAGGGATTTGTATTCCGGCTTAGTTTCAGTATCTCTGACATAGTGCTACATTTTTGGTTTTATATGCTTTTTAGTTAATTCCTTGGACATAAATCACATACACTAAGTCTCCTTGGGACTTTGAAATCTTGCAGTTCGGGGGTAGTTCCCCCAAGTGGTTATTTCAAGTGGTTGTTTCAGCCTGTTTGCAAACCTGAGCCGGGGACAGTTGCACCGTTCACGCTGTTGTTGTCACTGTGCGCAGGGCTGCGACTCCCTTGCACTGAAAGCTGCAGTTATTTTAACATTGTGTTACTCCCAGTTACTCCCTGCTTTTGCTTCTTGTGCTTTTGGGATAGATGTCAAGTGAAGTTTAGGCCATGGGACATGTGGTTGGAGCTGCTGGAGTAGAAATGGTGAGTGGTTTGTAGCGGTTGTTGCATTCCAGTGACCGGGATATTTAATAGTATGTAATCTTTCCATGTTATTATTCAATTATTTGCTTTGAGAATGAGCCAAAGTCTGCTGCTGGGATTCACAAATGAAAAACGAAGGACCTTAGACCTGTCTGCTCTTCATGTAGAACTGATAGGAAATTAATAGAAGATACAATTCCATCTGAAAGTGGATTTTAATGCTTGCACCTGAGAGTCTGAGAACCCTTGGTCTACCTGCCTGCTTATTCAGCTATTTGATACTGCAGTAGGGAATAAGGAGGCTACATAAAACTTCCATAGGTGAGACAAGGCTTCATTCATCTGGGGGCTGTTTCAAGCTGTCACAGGTGTTCTTCTTTCAATTAAAATAGCTTCCTTAAAATATAAATGACTGCATTTATTACCTCAGCTCTTTCTCCTTCTTTGGAATATCCCTGCTCAAGTTACTTTACACATAGCAAATGTTCTTGCTCTCTAGAGAATTAGATTACTTACTGCTGTAGGTGGGGAAGGGATATATAGTGTCTGAGATACTAATTTTACCATGCTTTAATTAAGAGGTCAGGTATGAGAGGCTGCACAATACCACCCACTTCAAGCAAGCTGAGCAGAATGGTAGTAGGAGAGCGGGCTCTGACGTCAGCAGCTTTTTGTGCTGTCTGTAGGAATATCGACCTGTTCCTCTGCATTTCATTAGGGAATGACACTTACATCTGGAGACGTAATCCTTTCTTTCAGTCATTTTGTTTCCAGCATTAAAGGATTTTTTTAGTGCTGTTTGATCTCCGGAGCAGTGTGTCTCAGCTTTCCAAGGTGATGCTTGCTCCTGGGTTTCCCTGGCTTCCAGCACTGTGTCCTCTTGGCCAGGGTGTTTGAGGAATGAGGCTGCAGCTGCCCGACGAGACAGTGCCATGGTGGGGGGCACAGAGGAGGAGGTGGGAAGAACATTCCCCAATGGGAAAGAGCCTCCTCCGGACACCCACTGCTGGGTACCTTGGGTCTTACCAAGAGTGTGCGGAGATTCCTTCCAGCATTTGACTTGAAAAATCTCATTTCTGGCTAACCCAAAATCAAGGAAATGGCCTGGGAAAACATTCAGGGAAGAATGAACTGGGCAGGCAGAAGGAAGGGCTCTTTCATAATGAGCTTACACAAAACTGGTCAGTGATAATGCCTTGCAGTAGGGTGGCCTGGGCATCCCCAAAGAAGTGCCAGGGATGCGTGGCCTGGAACTGGAGGCAGCACCCCTGTAGATGTGTAGGTGTGGGAATGAGCAGGCATTCACCGGCTGATGGTTGCAGATCTAGTCGAGATGACCTGTTGCACTTGCAGAAAGACTGACCAGGTAACTCAGTGCTGTTTCTCTTCACAGGGCTCTAAGGAGAGGAGCTGGTATTTCTATTTTCATGTTTTTCATTACTTGTTGTCCATGTGAATTGCTGGCTCACCAAGATGTTCTTGTCATGTTCAAACAGAAAGTTTATTCTCAGAAATTGTGTGTATTTTCCCTTTTTGTTGACAGTTCAGCTACATGATTGCCTTCCTCGGTGCCACTGAAGGAAGAATGATGCAATGCTGGAAAAACACAGAGTTAAAAATTAACACGTGTTCAGAAACACTTTCAAATCAGCAGCATTTTCAAACAGTGAAAGCAGAACTTCCTTTCTTGCATTAAAGTTTTGCTGCTATCTGTTAAAACCACAGCTTACTTGATTGTTCTTTTAACACAATTAAAAGTTGGAAACCTGGAATGCTCAGAGCCAGGCACTCTCATAGCCTGCCATGTTCATGCTGAAGCAGGAGCTGCCAAGCTGTGACTCTGACCTCGAAGGGCTAAACCATTTAATATTACATATCTGAGGTGGTATGGCTGCAACTCCTGTGTGTGTATGTAAAGATTATGTGTTTTGATGCAAAGTTAATCATTCATAAGGAAAATTGTGGGGTGTAATTCCAGTTGCTTTCATTGGCATAACAGCCAATGAAACAGAGGGGGATCACAAATAGGGATCGCAGCTTTTGTGGGAGGCAGGTGCCTCTGCCCACAGCAGCCAGCAGGACAGGTCCATATAAACAAGCCCCACAAGACAGGAATTGCTCAGAGGTGGGAGAGACCTATTGGGCTGCCTGGCTCTCCTGCCTGCCAGCAAAGGCTTGTTTCAGTTCTGTTTGCTTAGAGGATCCCATTTTATGTCTAATATGGTAGAAGCCCTTCTGTTCTTCCCTTTTTACATTTGCATCCAGCTTGGAATCACTTAGATGACAACTTCCAAGAGAGATTTTCCAAGCGGGTCCCATGTAGAAAGCAGCAACAGAGCAGAAACTCTCCTGATTCCGTGGCTTCTGTTCCAAGGAGAGCAGAAAAACCTCATCAAAGGAGAGCAAGAAGAAAGGCAGAGATCAGTGAGTGCAGAGCTCTCCGAGCGAGCAGGGTCTGTGTCTGGGTTGCATCAGTGGCGAGGGCAGAGCGGCTGCTGTGCCCGTCTGCAGGGAGGGGATCGTGGCATGTTGCAAAGGGAGCGAAGGCCCCGCTGTGCTCCCTGCGTGCAGCACGTTGCTAACACTCCAGTGAGCTTCCATTGCCTATTAAAGTAGTGTCTGTCCGTGCAGGAAAAAGAGACTGTCGGGCAAAGGGATTCAGCTGCCTGGGAGCTGATGCAGCCGGTGCTGGCAGCGACGCAGGAGGTGCCTGCGGTCAGAGGCCAACGCGCCCGGCCAGGCTGAGGTTTGGAGCAGCTTCATCTGGTGACTGGACAGGGAACTGCAGCCACATTTGCTTCATTGCAATGATTTCTTGCATTATTCCCCTTTTGCCTGTTATTTTAGTTATTTATTTATTTATTACCACTTTGTATTTGAATAGAGAGTTCTGCAGTAATGAGAAACTTTTGGGCACTGTCCTACTTCTTCTTTCCAGGCCTGACATGTTTATATATACAGAGAATTATGGAGGAATTAGAGAGGACCAAAGAAGCTCAGAAATTCTTTGGAAAAGCCTGTCAGATTCTTAATTAATGGGCATATAGCAGAGGGAGTGAAATCTGTTGCTCAATACCATAATAGGCAGTGCAGTGCTCCTGCCTCCCTGTGTCATCCTTAACAGACGGGTTTATTTTTGGTAATGAGGCATTTATCTCCTTTGTATCTATTAAAAGCCAGTTCCAAAGTCAAAAAATCAGTTGGAAATAACATGAAAAAGTTAAGTGGTGAAACGTGTTTCTTTCGGACGCTTGTCTGTCAGTTCCTGGGGATCCTTTTTCACTTCAGTGTATTTTTGCCTTGTTGCTATTTGTCTAGATTATTCAGCTGTTGTTCTGGCGGCATCATATGATGATGTTTATGTATAGATTTTTTTCAGGAAGTTTAATGTAATTAATTTCAGGGATAATTAGTATACTAAGAGTGAAAATAAGTGCCTTTTCAGTACTGCTTTATGTGTGGCCTCTCTAATTTCTTTTTCCAGCTTACCCCAGCTTGCTGCCTGCTGCATCAAGCTTCAGGATAGGCAGCCTTGCTGCTGCTGATTGTCCTTCGTGGGCATCCTCGGAGCCGGGATGTGACCCAGGGAGTGAGTGGCAGTTGGATCCAACCTGCCTAGTGCCATGGAGGAAGAGCCCACACTGAGATAACAGGGAGAAAAATATCCACGAGTCCAAAAACAGGGATTCTGAGTGCAGTTCTTCCCTTGATTTGAAGTACTTCAGTTTGGAAGGTGTTTTCCCACTTGCAGACTGAGTAATTAATTTCATATTTAAGCAGGTCAGCCAGCAGACCACTTTATGTGCTCTGTAGAGGAGCTTGTGTGGGCTTTAATATAGATGGATTTTTTTTTTGAGGCATTTGTTTGAAATCCTGTAGGATTTTATTCAGTGCCTCTTAATGGGTTTTCAAATTGTTCTATGGCTTTCTGCATGTGGGGTGTAATTTTCCCAGGGAGATCTGCAGGTGCTTGACAACTGGGGAAAAAAAACAACTGCCTTCTCTTCAGCTTGTAATAAGCTGGCTTAATAAAACAATACGGCCTCGTGCCTCTGCTTACCTGCATTTTTAAGCCATAGAAGAGGGGGAAAAGCCCAAAGAAATGACCCCGCAGCTTATTCCAGAGCATTTATTTTGGGAGAGCTGAGTGTTGATACCTCACGAACCCTTCAGTGTAGTGATGATTGGCCCCAGGCACTGCTTCAGGCTTGCCTGGTAGAGGTGACACCTCCCATAGGTGACGTGGCTCCCTGGCCTGATGTGCACGCTGGCTGCCTAGCCAATGAAGTGCTCATTATGAGTAGGAGCTGCAACGCTTCTGGTAACAACCTTGAAGGGTTACTCTTCCAGATGAGCTGTTTCATCCAGCTCCTGCCATTTCCATGGAAGAAATTGCATATTACATGGAGGGGGTTCTCTTCTGTGCAGTAAAATGTCCCAATTGTCCTTACCTAACCATTTCCTTTCACTCTTTTCCGCTCTTGCATGGAAGTTATTCTCCTCTTTTGGCTACTGCTGCAGCCTCTATTTCTATGCACTATAAACAAAGCTGCCCCTTCTTTGTTGCTCCTCCTCTGTGTGCTTTGGAGAGCTCTGGTTCCTGTGAAGACCTGCAGCCTGCATGGAGCTGGAGCAGGGGGGTGTCCCTTCCTCATCAGCTTCCTTTGGAGACCATCTCCTCTTCTCTGCATTGGTGAAGTCATTTTTTTCCAAAAGCACGTTGGCTGTTCAGCCTTTAGGCTGCGGTGCTGTTGCTCTGCCTGTCCACGCTTCTCCTGGCTCTTGGCTTGACAGGCATTAAGATATTCATCCAAGTTGGGGAGAATAAATCCTGTCCATTTTATGGTGCACGTCAAACCCTCAGGACGTTGCTTGGGGACATCTCTCGTGGGATGAGAAGGGACAGTGCCTGCAGCGAGGGGAAGTGGCACTGGGCTCTGTCCCCCTCTGGCTCCCTTCCCCTGGCACTTGGCTCTAACAGACAGGGCTGCTGCCTCTGGCGCGTCACGTTCAGTGCAGAACTGGGCTTGTCCTCCTGCATGGAAGGTGTGTGGAAGATGAAGCTTTCATCTTCTTGCAGGCAGCACAGCAGCCCTCCTGTGATGTGTCAGACTAATTTTGGCAGGGCAGAGTTGACAGTGAATTAGACTCCTGTGACTGGAAGAATGGACACGTGTATTTTGTCCTATCCGATAAGTGTGTGCGTTTCTATATGGTGTGGGCACTTATTAATGTGCAGCCTGTTCAGCAGCACGTTTAACAGAGCTTGAGCCACAGAGCTCAGCTCCCAACAGTGCCTGTTTCAGGCATCTTACTATCATCTTTTCCTGGAGGAAAAACCAAAACCAACCAAACAACAAAGCAGTGAGTGCAGGAGCCATCTAGAACCTTGAGCTTGATAGGCTTCCCCGGGGGTGAAAACAGTACAGGATAGTGCCAAGGTCTCTGGAGCCTCTGGGATGTGTTCCATGTGGCAGGAGCTCCTCAGGGAGAAGGTTGAGCCCAAGGGATCTTGCCTGAGATGTGGAGTGGATTGTTAATCCTAGTGCTAGGGTCACGTGGCCCTCTTGGTCAAATGCACCATCATACAGCTAGCAGAAAGGGGGAAGTGTTGAAGAGCTGTGAGCATTGAAGACACCTTTCCTGGCATCCCACCAGCCTGGCAGATGCGCACCACCTGGGGCAACTGGTGACAGTGGCATTGCTGAATCAGAGCCATGGTGCTGCTGTATCCGAGCCATGTACTCTGCGGAAGGAGAGGACAAGGAGCAAGAAAACACGTGGCATGACTGAAGATAGGATGTGCTTGGAGAGTGGCACATTTAGCAGGTGATGCTCAGGGCAGTGAATTCAGGACGTTATTCACTCCTCATCAAAATCCAAGAAGCTCAGGGGAAGGTTGCTGCCCTTTCTGTTGCACGTTCTAGCTCATAGCAGGGATACAAAACGTCTGTGTGTAAGCTTCCTCCTGGGTAGGGTCCCAGCACACATACATGCATGCAGAACACTTCCTCGTACATTCTCTCTGTCACATCTGCCTTGTTTCTGCTTAAATGCTTAATAGCGATGGCAGAAGAATAGACCGAGAGGCAGAGTAGAGCATGAGTGAATGCTCATGGCAAGAAGTAATTAGAAAGTACTGCAGAGGGAGGCTTGAGAGGAGGCGGTGAAGTGGAGTGGATGTGAGTAGGATTTCTATTCATGAGATGCAGGAAAGATTGCCTGGAATGTCTCCTTGCAGCATCTTTATTGCTGGTACCTAGGATATGCAGTTTTAAAAATTGCTACTTGCACCTGGAGATCCAAATATTTGCACAGTTCAGTCACCTAGAAAATATACATGAGTCTTAGAGTAGTGTCCCAGTCAGAACATACATTTTCTGCACTTTACATGATATTTACAATATAGGGCAACCATTCGGCTGCTGCACTCTCATCTTTCTCAAGCTGTTTGGAAGCTGTGTGACTGCTGCCAAATCAAAGCTTAGATCATTGTACCTGCAAGGATGGAAATGGTGCAAGCATTGCCCTGACCAGACCATTCTGTGTGGATTGGGCAGCATCTTAGATGCTGTTTCTGCAAGCTGTAAACCAGTGCTTTAAAAGCAGCATTTTATTTTGTCATGTTTGCTTTCTGTTAGGAACGTGGTAGGGCATTGTGTGTCTGGTCCTTGGGGGTATCCACAGGAAGCCTGTGCCTGTGATTGAACTTCACTGAGCTCAGAATTTCTGCTCAATGGCAGCCCTTTGGCAGCCTGCATTAACACTAGGTAAGAGTGGTGCTAGGACTTCACAGAGGGCATCGATGTTCGCTGATCACCCTCTAAGTACAGTGAGACTCTGCAGCGAGGCTCATGAGGTGACCCGGAGCACCGGCCTTACCTGCATCATCCGCTCCTGGGAGAGCAGGGCTGAGTTGTGCCCCTTGCTGCTCTGCCCCTTCCTGGCGTCGGCGGCAGCAGCACAGGATGATTCCTCCAGGAGAGACTTCTCTCTTAGGGAGTCCTTCTGTTCTAGCCCTGACTCACGTGTATCTTTGCATTAAATGCAGCACATTAAAAGTAATGTTAAAACATTTGTGTACATCAGCCAGGCTGTCCTGTCTGTGACAAAGCAGGAGAATTTACCTGCTGTTTGCTAACTTGCATGGTATTTTGGAGATGCTTAAAAAGCTCTTGCACATTTTCACAGATAATCAATAGGAATTGTCCTGTATGAATTACATAAGGGCCTTTTTTGGTGTGTGTGTTTTGCTATATTTTAACTTCCTGTGGAGCCCAGTTCCTTCTTGTTACCAATTGTGCCTGTGTCTGACATATTGGATCAAAACATATTCCTGTCTCCAAATGCTAACAGCAGCACGTTGAGTCCTCTGGGTTTCTGCAGCTGAAGTGGATGTTGCGGGAAATTTGGCACCATTTCTCTTTACAGACTAATAAACAACACAGATGATGCTGCGTTGGGTTTCGTATCGACATACATGCCTTGCCTCATAAAAGCTGATTCATAGACAAATGGTTGCTATTAGCTTTTAAAAATAACAGTGCTAGTTGAAGTAGATAGACTAGAAGTAACTGTCAGATTTCCTACCAGACCCAGGGTGGTGGTTTCTTCTATTTTAGACTGAGAGAACATTTTGTATTTTCTTTCCTAGCAGCTCTTTTAGATTATAATACTCCATAGCATTTATTGCTCTTCTCTCTTCCAGGAGGCCAGCGCGTACCTGTACAGTTGTGGCTTCTCTTTCTCCGAGCTCTGCCAAAGGTACATACTTTACAGCCTGTTACTCTCCCCAGTATTCGTGTTAAATGTAGTATGGAAACTTTCAAATGTGGGAAAAGTGAGATGCAAAGCTATTGGCAAAAGAAAAATACTTGATGACTTTTAATGCAATCTCTTAAACACATTACAAAGCTCTTCCTCAGAAAGCCGCCCTGAATTAGAACTAAGCTTGAAAATTCAGGCTTGTGCAAACAGCACGGCCCATTTTGTGGGTTCTGCTGGTGTGTAAGACTGGGCTCTCTGGTAATGGATAAACACTTTGTTGGCTGCAGGAATAAAGCTCTGGAATAGCAGGCCTGCTCTGACTTCAAAATCATGGCCAGTACCTGCTGGTTAATGTGATTCCTCCGAAACCTGACTCAGTTATCTCTCTGGGTGAGCAAATGCCCTGCTGGAAGCAGAGCCTCCGTCACGCACTGGCTGGGCTTGAGAGCTGTCCTAGCTCTCTGTAAGGGGATCTTGTTTTCTAATCAGGCCCCGAATCAAGGTTGTATCTCTGCTCTTCAGCAGCTTGGTGCCTGAACCAGTGTCTGCTGTGAGAATTGCCTCCACAGGAGACGGCGCTTTCAGCAGATGTGCGAAAGCTTGGCCTAAGAACAGGCTAACAAAGTAAATACAGAACTGATGTTCAAAGCTCTCCCTGCTGTCTAGTTTGTTGCATAACTTGGAAGAACTGAAATAGCTTTTGTGATGATAATTGGTAACATATGACGACAGTGTACTTAAAGAATGACTTTTTCCCCTAAATGTTACTGTAAAAGTTCATGATATAAAATGATGTTTTCCAGAGTTTTGCTGAATTAATTCAAAGAGGTGTAGCTAGGTGGTCTGTTTTACATAATTCTATAAGATTCTCCAAAATCTTGTGTAAAATTCCATTTCCTCCACCGAATTCAGTTCACTTTCCATACTTGGTCAGCTTGGCCATGTCCATGGGCAGCACAGAAGACCATGTGTGATGAGGAGCAGTGGCACTGATGAGCCCCCGGACCCTCTCAGGAGAGGGAAGGAAGAGGTTCCTTTAACTCGAGCGCTGCGTAACCCCTGAGTATCACAGAATGGGTGAGGTTGGAAGGGACCTCTAGAGATCCGCTAGTCCAAGCCCCTGCTCCAGCAGGGACACCCAGAGCACGGGGCACAGGGTGGCAGCCAGGTGGGTTTGGAAGATCTCCAGAGAAGGAG
>JAUBOD010001053.1:2276020-2287552 GCA_032353885.1 Nothura maculosa
CTGCTCCAGCAGGGACACCCAGAGCACGGGGCACAGGGTGGCAGCCAGGTGGGTTTGGAAGATCTCCAGAGAAGGAGATTCCACAACATCTCTGGGCAGCCTGTTCCTGAGTACTGCAGTTTGTGCTCCCTTCCGAACCTGTTAGCTGGGATAACAGGTTGGATCCGGAGCTGGATCTCATGGTGTTCCATTTGGAGAGCAGCGCGAAGGGGTGGTGCCCCTTGTCCATGTGAGTGTCTCAACACTCTGGTTGGGCGTTTGGAGGGCAGTTCCCTGGCCCTGTGTGAGCTCCCCGGTGCTTTTCATGCTGCCTAGTGCCCCTCATTTCCATGTGGAAGAAAGAACTGAGAATGTTTTTCAAAGAATTTACAATTTTCCCAAGTAATGCTCAGCCTTCCATGGGTTTTCTTGGCGGAGTAATATACAATAGGCCATTGTCTTCAAATGGATTTATTATTTTTGAGTCTAAATGCGTAGTTTGACCCCAGCCTAAAAGGACTTTTTATTTCCTGAGGCTTATCAGTTCATTCTTGAAGCCTTTGGAAGATGTGACTGCTCAGTGAATACACAAGATATCACAAATCTGTGCAGCACTGGAATTAATGCAAATTTTTTTAATTATATCTGAGTTTCTTATAAAGAAACTAGAGACAAAGCAAAAATGTAATTTTTTTATAGTTTATACAGAAAGATATGATTGTGAATTAGGTTTGGCTTCCTTGACAAAACCAACTTTGACTTTCACATCATTTAAAAGGAGGAAAAAAAGTCATATGCTAAGCTACAAGTTTATGGTTCCTTCAAGATGTTGGATATCTGTGATTCTTAAGTTATGTCTCTAAATCATGTCATATTAGTTCAATTAAATTTTTTATTTGGATACTTGAAACCACATTATTTAGAGGCAGAAAGGAGGACTTCACCAAGAGCAGGCTTCTGTATAAAAGTCTTTGCTGTTGATCCCTGACTAGGCAGAGTAAGAAAGTATGGGGTTTAACTTAGTTGATTTAAAACAAACCAAAGTCCTCTAGTTCTGTCTGTTGTAGTTTGGGTCTAGTAAGTAGTTTGGCCTTGTGGAGCACGACTCTCACTTGAAAATCTTCTCACATGTGAGTTTTGGGATTTGAAGAGCTGCCAAGTTCATGGTAATTACTATGGATGCAGGTGAGATGTTCCTGATAGCAGCTATACAGAATATCAACGATGCTATTAGGAGACTGCAATAAACTTACCAGAGAGCTCCAGCTCCCGTGCTGCAATGTTGGAGGTAGGTGGGTGGAGAAGAGCCCCAGTCCCTCCTTGTTCCGGAGCCCCTGTGGAGCCTCCTGCACATTGTTTTGTTAAGATAACTCTGCAGTTCACATCTGCAGTGGACAACATTTAGAGAATACAGGGCAAGAATTATCAGCTTTACCAGTAAGAGCAACATGATGTGGGGAGAGAGAAGGGACAGGGCAAAGCGTAAGGACGTCTGTTTGCGCAGGTTGTGGAGGTGTCAGATGCAGTTTGTTGATGTCCATCAGTGTTAACTTGAGGCGAGATGATATAAAGGTCTGACGCTGTAGATTCTGCATTGGATTTTCTCCTTTAACATCAGCATATTTTATTCATTGACCCTGAGGCCAGGACATTGTACGCTCCCTGTTTACTTGTGCATTCACTGCTTTTCTGTGGTGCCAGTGATGAATCATCCAACTCCTATTTAGTCCCTAAAATAAAAACTAGGCTTCCTATCTGCTGCTGATTTTTTTACCCCAAATTAATACTAACTCAGGACTACCAAATGTAACTACCAGTGCAACCAAAACCAGAGAAAAATCATGTCCAAATCATGCATAATAAATGGGGGCAGGACCATTGTAAAGTCCTTAGCCAGTATTAGAGAGCAGAGACTTGAAATATTTGTTTAAAAATATGTTAAAAGATGGTAAAAAATATAGAAGAGATGAAGAACATTTAGCTAATCATAGCCCTGTATCTTTAGTGCTAAGTTCATTAAATCCTAAGAGTAGGTATAGCCATTCCTGTGCTCTGATGGAAGTTTTAGACAACTTCTGTACTCTGAGGCTGCAGTGTCACCAAATACCTTCATTTTTTTTTAATCCAGAAATTTCCTACAATCAGTAGGATGGTATCCAGGCAGTCCTATTGAGTAGGACTGCACAGCTTGTTCCAACAAATGCATTATTCCCTATTAAACATTTATACAGCAGCATGAAGTTAGGCACCGCTTCGCAAACATAAATAAAACCTATTCCCTGCGCTGTGGAGCTTCTAGCCTAAATCATGCCCAG
Organism: Nothura maculosa; assembly: GCA_032353885.1. NCBI lineage: Eukaryota > Metazoa > Chordata > Aves > Tinamiformes > Tinamidae > Nothura > Nothura maculosa. The sequence goes on from JAUBOD010001053.1 coordinate 2,278,315, forward strand.
CTGCTTAGAGGAGGAGTGAGGTTTTGCTGAGGGAAAAATGATTTCTGAGAAGACTATAACTGCAAAAAGGATTTTGCAGGTCTAGCAAAAGTTATAAAGCAGAGTGGAAATAGACAATGAAGTAATGCAGCAAAATAAATAACAGGTAACTATTGAAATGGAAAAGATGTTGTTAGCTGAGAGAGAAGTCTGAGTGTGAGAGAGAGGAATGAATAGGAAAATTCTCTATTTTTGCTGCCTTTTGAGCATTCAAGCAGAGATTGCTGCAGCACCCAGATCTGCCTGCGAGGCTTTGCAGACTTTGAGGGTGGGACACTTAAGTTTCCTGCCACAGTTCTCTGGATCTCAGCAAAATGGAAACAAGTCTGTGGAAGTGTCTTTAAACTGTATGTACAGCAGCACCCAGAGCTCCTCCATCCTGCACTCCTCAAAATGCAGTGGTGGTTCCTCCGATGCCCTTTTATCTTGAGCGTTGTGTCTGTTCTCTCTCTTCTGAACACCAGTTTAAAAACCTGTGTAGATTGATTCTCTCTAGGTTAGTATTGAATTCTTCAGGTTTTTTTCAGTTTGTCCTTTTTTACAGCAATATCAAGGAATTATAAAACAAAGGGTTGTACAGATGGTTATATCTGTTGCCTGGAGCCCGTGTCCTACACGGGAAATGCATAATGAGCTTGCAGGCAAATGGAATCTCATTACATCCCTAAGTTCAGGTGACTATATGGGAGAAGAGAAATAATGGTATTATCCAGAGCTGGGTCTAAGAAAAGATACATACAGCACTAGATTGCCTATGGCTTCAGCAGTCAGGGCCTCTTTTGGTCTGCACATGAGCCCTGAAAAACCAAGCTGGCTCCACTGCTGAGGGCAAGAGTGCATTCACAGCAGGAGTTCTGGTTTGCAAAAGCAGTGGCACCTCCTCCTTGCTGTCTCTTGGCAGCAGCGGGAACCGCAGGGCGCCAGGGGACTCTCCTGCCACTCGTGCTCCTCCCAGAGCCCCTTTGTGTCCCTGCCTCCTCCTTCTGTGGCATGGCTCGTGTTGGCACGGAGCGAGCCAGGCCTTGCTCTGTCCACTCTGTTTGGTCTCTGCTGCTGAGAAACTGCAAGCCCATTAAAACCAACTCGTTCATGTTCTTAGTAGTGCCCACTGCAAGTCACAGCACGGCATTTCCAAAACACTTGGTAGGCTCTGCCAGTTTTGTTTGTATCACTGTGGTATCTTGGGGTTTTGTGCGATGTAGGCACGGAACAGAACATGTTGTTATTGGGAAGTGTGGGCGTTCTTGGTATACAACCTTGAGATATGTAGCATTAAGGTAAACTTTTTTCCTGTTTTTGAAATAGCAGAAGATGAAGGGACTCAGCACTAGTCACAGAGACAGCCTCAGTGTAAGGCTAAGGCATGAATCTCATGTTTTTGCCCACGGCTTCTTAGTGCCTCCTGGCCATCCTGGTCCCTTCAGCAAATCTGCATGTGATATTTGGAAAGCAAAGTTTTTCTTTTGCCCAACACCGCACTTAAGAGTTCTCAGACCATTGTACTTCTCCTTCCTTTCCTTCACCACTACAGTAATTTTTAATGCACAGCTATCAGCAGAGTTACTCAACATTTGGCTGAATCCAGCAATTCTTATCAGAACGCCTGAGGAATGTGAGAAATCACATGTTGGAGAGCTACTTGCACCAAGATAGCAAATTCAAGAATAGGCTCTTGGGAAAGGGACATCCTGTCACCAGGTCTTGTTGTCCGACACAGTTACCAGTGGAGCACGGGGGCTGCTCGCCCCAGCCGTCCTGCCTGGGCGAATCTGTGTCCATGTGTGAGCCCTTCCACGCGGTAACGTGCAGGATACCAAGCAGCAGCACAGCCACTTGCTGCTGGTGCCTGGTAGGAAGGCTTCAAAGCATGAAATCCCTGTCACAAATGCTGTGTGCATTGGTCCCTGCAAGCTTCTCCTCAGCAGAAGGCCTTGATTTGAGTCTTGACTTGACTTGACTCATTGACTTCACATTTCTGAGTGCTTGGGTTCTTCTATTGATCCAGTCTGTGGGCAGCTCTTGGAACTTCCCCCTTTTCTGCTCACCCTTCCATGTTTGTTGAGGCAGCGATGACTTGTGAAACTGGCCTGAACTGACTTGATATGGAAACTAATTTTGGAAACACAAAGCAGGGCAAAGATAGTTTGTATAGAGTCTGGTGGGCACCAGTGCCAAGGAAAGGTACTATCTCCAAGTAAGAATTTGGTGGCAACTAGAAAACAGGGAGATGAGGTAGAAGAGAGTATCACAAATGAGGCACATGTAAGTCCTGCCTAACAGAATATGACCAAGAAATAATTTTTTGTCTCTGGAAGGAAAATAAATAATGCCATTTTTGACCTGCTTCAGGACCAGGATGGGTAGCTGAGTTAAAGGATGTTTGTCCATTTGCAGGTTGGGATCTGAAAGATCTAGGAGAAATATTGTTACTTGCAGTTGAACAGGAAGGGGTATGGGATGCCGACAAAGGGGAAACACATGGGAAACATCTGCTCCAAGGAGCATTTTGGAAATAAGCTTCAGCAAGAGGGAAGGAGCAGCAGCAGCAGCAGCAGTGCTGCGTGCTCAAACCACCAATGCTGCGGTGAGCGGGCAATGCTGGTGATGAGACTGCCCTCAAATCACACGGACAGACAGCATGGGGACCCAAATTGCAGCCTGCTGGCCGAGACCCATCTCTAATCCAGGCTGAAAGGGAAAATTTAGAGCCTCTGTGGCCGACCTTTAACCTAACCCAGCCCAGGGGAGGGAGCCACGTGCTCTGCATTCATGCAGGGCAGTCAGCGAGCACAAAGAGAGATTTATTGGAAGCGCAAGATCCTTCATGGAGGAGAGCTCATCAGCCTGAAGCAAAGGAGGTTTCATAATCACTATGAACGGATCCAAGTCCTGGTTGCTACTGAAAGATGTGTTAGCTCCCGTGTTGATGGCATATGCTGAGATAAACTGGAAACTGATCCAACCAAAATGTTACCCAGCAAGGACAAAATAGTAACTTTCTGACCTGAGGAAGCTGCTTTCCATCATTTTATCTAATGATAAGTTCTTTTGGTGTGATATATCTGGTATTGAGAAAGGATATTAAGGTTTTTAACAATTTTCCCATAGATTGTTAAAATGAGGCACTCCTTGTTTCTCTAGATGTCTGACTTCATATCTTCTTCCACATTGCTGCTTGGGAGAGTGATCCGAAGCCCATGAAAGCAATCATAGGCTTCATGTTACTGATAGCAGTCTTTGGATCAGGAATTAATTTTGCTTTTGTGCCTAGGGTTGTACTATTTATACCTCACAGCTCAGGCTTTGTATCCCATAAAATATACATTAAAGAAAAGAAGCCAGTATAAAATTCATTCTTGTATATCCAATTGTCTTTATTACCCCTTGAATTTGTAGCAAGTCTTCTTGCACTTGGAGACCATGATTGCCCTAGAATTGATCTAGTCACTGTTTTCAAACTTCCGTGGATGTTTTTCCTTGTGTTTGTTTTGGTTTTGGATAAAAGCATCTCCGCAGCTCTACAGTAAGGCTGCTCATACCATTCAAATACAACTTCACCATCATTTGCACATGATGTGCAAGCAATTGCAGTTGTGGGATTACTTCCAAGTGAAGAGGAGAGGTAAACAGAGTTGTTAACATGGATTTTGGTTGGCACTATTTTCTTTTCTGGATGAGGTGGGCTGGATGAAGAGAAACAGCAACATTTTCCATTAGGCCCAGTAAAAGGAAATTTTGCTTCCCTGGTGAGAAAGGCCACTCCCCAAACCCCAGTGTTTTCAGCGTGCATGGGGAGGGAGAGGCTTAATGATCCAAGAACAGATTCAGACTGAAACTTTCTTGTTTGGAGATTTTGTTCAGTGGCTCTCAAGCTTGACAATGTTGCCTCAGCCCTGCAGAGTTAGGTCAGGCTCAGTTTGGTTCTGTGCAAAGAGGTGCCTTTTTGAATAGCCTTGGGAAGCCAGGACCACCCATACTCCAGATGGGTGCTGAAGCCTCCAGTTGGAGTTGAGTGTAAATGAGGCAGTTTGTGTTACAAAACTTTGTGTTTAGCCTTAGCTAAAAACCTGTTAGTGGCAATTGCTGCAGTAAACTCCATAAAAGCTGTTTCAGCTCATTCAGTTGTAACTCCCGTGGTCACCTGGGCACACTACGGGCCCTCTGACTGGACACAGGGACCTTACAGCGATGCTCCTGGTGAGCACACACTTGGTGTGGCCTTGTGCTAGGACACTTATTCTGAGAAAACACGGAGTCCCCATTGCTGTCCCCAGTGCCCAGGGGGTTTCCTGTCAAGCTGTTGGATTGACGCAGGCTGCTGCTTGTAGGAGATTTTGACAGAGCTGCTGCACAAGGAGGAAAACCCACAGGCAAGGAGGTGTCTCACAACATGTCCCATTAGTGTATTGACCTCTCCATCTACTCAACAGGCTGCCTGCTTGTCCCTGGGAAGTTTTTTTTGATTAACTAAGGTTTCGTTGTGTCCTGTCTATGAGTTATTCCATCAGTAACTTCCCTAATGTCCTGCAACCTTTGAATAAAGGAGCTTTAATTTGCATTGTGTAGATGCAACTAAGGGAAGATGAGATTTCCTCTAAAACTCTTTTTGATTTGCTATGCCATTAGTTAACAGAAGGAAAGTAAAAGGGGGGAAAACAGTCAGTTTTGGTCCTGAACTGGAAGAGGGAAGATAAGACTGCATCTAGGGAAGGATTCTGCTGGTTTTCTGGCTGTAGCTACCTATAAAAGTGGAAGAGGAAGGATGGATCTGTCAGTAAATGGTGGTGAAGGAGCCTCAGGATCACGATCACAGTTTGCTGCCCCAGCTGGACCAGGGTTTTCAAGGGGGGCCTGTGCAGAAGGAGGGAGCAGGTCAGCTCTGGCTGTGTTGTCCCCTGCCTTTGCCTGGCAAGCATCTTCTCTGGGATGTGTGGCACAAGAGAGGGGAGAGCAGCAGCAAACATCCATGTCTTCATCTGTTCTCATTGCTAGAGGCTGAATACCCAGAGTTTTCCAAAGGGCTTTTCCAATATTGAAGTCTTTCATAGCAATTACGTACTTTTTCAGTTAAGCCAAAAAGATCTGTGATTCAGTTTCTCAGTGGCCACCAGGCCACATCTCTTGCACAGATAGCATAAGACCCCTACCAGCCCAGGATTTATAAATCACTTTTCTTTGTAAAGCTCTTTTCAAGCTTAAATGAACTATGCAGCAAATATGGTATCATAACCTTTTTAGTATGAAGAAAAGTCTGACAAAGGGAAGAGTCCTGGGCTTTCATCTGGATCTGTTGAAATGCAGGAGCCAGGAACAGGCAGCATCTGTACCTCTCAAGTGTGTACAGAGCAGTAAATGTTTATCCGTGCTTTCCTTCCCTGTGAGATAAGCACTGAGGACACTGCTGCTGCTCAGAGAGGAGCTCTGTTTCTGCACCCGCCTGCTCTTCAAAGGAGACATCCATTTCCTACCTCAAGTGTAAGGAGGCCCTGAACTCAAATATTTCTCATGCTTTCACAGGTCTGCCAGAAACATTAAGTGCACAAAGGCAGAAAACCAGCTATTTATTAAGACCTAATTTAAAAGTAGGAGTGGAGAGGAAAGGGAGTTTGTGGCTGCTTTTCTCAGGGTCGGTGTGAAAAGGGTATCAAGTTGCTGAGCTTATTTTGCATAAAAGTATCTTGTTTCTGAATATTAATCGACACCAGCTGCTGAACCAGAAGGACTTTTGAGCAATTATGGTTTTTGCCACACAGAGAGTGCTTGGCCATTCTAATGATATTTTTAAACATGTCTGTTTTATTTTTTTTTAAAAAGTCTTGATTGTACCCACTATATTTTAACTGCTGCTGGGAGAACAGTCATTGCCCAGTGCTTGGCTGCCTGCCTTACACTAAAAATTCTATTTGATAATATATAAAAGACAAGTGTTTAAAATAGCTTTATTTTTACAAGCAGATTTTACTACTGATTAGATTTTGTAATTGTAGGCGAAGCAGGAACAGCATGAGAGAGCACAAAATAGGAGTAATTCCTCCCGGTATCTCATTATGGAGTGAGTGCTCTTGGTGAGCAACTTAGGTCATGGAAGCTGTTACACAGGAGTGAACAGGACTGTATCTCAGTGAACAGTCACGTATGCAGGGACTTGATGAACTGACCAGCTCAGATGCTGCTCTTGAGAAAGTCCAAATTCACTTCTTGGCCACAAGAATGCCTCAAAAATCCTTCTAATCCCATCTCCTGTGTCTCCTGGTGCCCAGCATCAGAGGTTTGGGGAAGGGGTTAAAGCAGAGAGCAAACACAAAGTGCTGCTTCCTCTGCCATGCTCCTGCCTTCCAGTAACTTGGGCTTCACTGTTTTTCAAGCTCGGAGTTTCTGTTAAGAGCTTGTAGAGGATCTCTTGGTCATTTCTTGAATTGCATTTTTTGAACTTGCATACAAGCTTGACCTCCACGAAATCCTGTAGCAATGAGTTCTGCGAAGCAGTTCTGTATTATGTGAACAATAAATACTTCCTTTTGTGTGTTCTAAAACTCCTGCCTAATGATTTCTGCCGTACCCCTTAGTTCCTGTGTTACCAGAAGCAATGAGCCATCATTCCCAGGTTAGGGGGTTTAATGCCCTTCAAGATTTGGGTGCACTCTCGTTTCCTCTTTTGGCAGCTCTTCCCCAGCCTGGAGTCCCTGCTCGTCTGTTCACTCTCTCCTGTAAAGAAACAGTTCTGGAGATTTCATCATTCTTGCCGCTCTCGTCTGCTCCTCTTCTAGTTTTGTCTTTGAGGAGCTAATCCAAAACAGGCTCGATATCAATTCCAAATGTCACTACTCCTGAAATACTTGTGTTTTCGTTTCTTTTTCCCAGGCTTTTTGGTGGGCAGTCTATAGCGTATCACCTTACATGTAGGTTTAAGTCTTATAAAGCACATGCATACAGAGAGTATGCAGGGAAAGGAGGGAAGATGTCTTAGGGTTCTGTTTTCCCTAATAAAACGTAACAATTTTGAAAAAGAGGAATTGACTGTCCAGGCTGTTAATGTAATTCATTTCTGAGCTGGTTTAGAGCCTTTTTTTAATTATTATTTTAAAAAAAAGCAATGCAGAGGAAGAATGCAATTCAGAAGAAAAAAAGCATTGAGTTCTCTGCTTGTTCAGATTCCAGAATGAAACTATTTTACACCCAGGGAACTTAATCAAAAACCGCCTGGACATCCTCTTCCTTTCTGTAGCAGCTGTTTCCACTCAGTATTTTAATGAGTGGGCTGAACTAAAACCTTTGGGGAAGGGCTTCCCCCCTTGGCATCTCCATGTAAAAGCCTGTGCTGCAGCATCGCACTCCGGGCTGTGCTGAATGAGTAAAAGCCTCTGCCTGGACCGTCCAGAGGAAGGGCTACATCATGTTCTCAGCTGGCTGAGCTCCTTAAGGCAAGCTTTTAAACATTTCCCTGGATATTAAGCTGATGGGACTCTTTGGCCACAAGAAGTAAGTATTTAAACGCTCTGAAGATTTAAGACTTCTCCAGTTTCTTTGTTTCCTACTGTTAATAATTTGTGGAATATCTGCCCTCTTTGGAGGTAGGCTCTGTTTGAATTACTCATGGTTCCTGTTAACTGTTTATGTATTTTCTAAATGATTTATAGGCTCGGAGCTCATGCTGCACACAGATTCTTGGAGGAAGGTAACTCACTTGGTAGTGTGCACGACAAGTCGTGGAGAGTTTTATAATTGAATGGGACTTACTTTACAGATGTTTTTTCAAAACTATTTTGAGTCCCCTTTTTCTTGAATTATCGTTGCCTCGATTTTTTTCTAAGTGTGATGTGGTCTGTTTTGCAAGTTTTTGCTTTCACAGTAATATAATAAATTCTCTGTCCTTTGTGTGCCGTCTCGCACTAAGCAGAGCAGAGAAAATGGTGAAAGCGGCAGTGCTTTTCTTGCTGCTTTTCCTTCGGCACTAGATTGCATTCACTGAACTCAGCAAATAGCAGAATTCCCTATGGAGTACTGGGAAGCAGCCCAAATGCTCTACAGTTGTATTTTGCTGGACTATTTTGTAGCAGGGTTTTCTTTCTTCCTTTTTTTTTTTCCCTACTTTTTTTTCTTTTCTCTCACTCCCTTTCTTCTCCCCCTACCTCCCAGTCTGTTGCAGTACCTTCTGCTAGGACTGTATTCCTCATTGATTCCATTCTCAGATGGCCTTAAATCCCCCCTAAACGAACATCCCAACAAAAGCAAAAGAGATGCCCAGTGACTAGCAGCAAGTTCGAGTTGAGAAATACTTTACTGCTTGGGGAATAAGATGAGCTCAGCTTCAGGTTCAGGTTTTCTTGATAGCTGATAATTTGTGGCTGAAATTACTGGCTTAGTTTAATAGAAATATCAAGACTGGCATTAGGTCTTAGGCACTTAATGCTTGGACGTGGTTCTGGACTTCTCTGCTGCAACCGGAATCATCTTGTGCCAGACCCAGCTTGATGATTTACCTCAATTATTAGTAGTAGGATTAAAATATTTTGAGAGACGGAGCTAGATGCTTCCTCTAGTTACACTGGCATAAATATGGGACAATTCCTTTCATTTTAAAAATTCCAGGCTCCGTAAGTATGCAGACACTTGGCCTTTCTGACAGGCATTGTGGTTCAGGATCTTCAGTATTGGTTCCCAATTTTATGCTACTCTGGCAGCCGCCTGTGTCTGCCCCAGGACTCTTCACCTCACCTGACTTTGCCTGGCAGTAGAACCTGTCCTTCCCCAGAGGAGAGCAGAAATAGGGCCTTGGGGTGTTGTTACAGCCACAGGTGACCATGTGTTGCATGGAGCGACCCAGCAACCGCACTCAGCTACTGAAATTCTTCTCTGGGCTTTGATGGAGAAAGGAAAACTGCAGCTAGTCTGGTTTTCATTCTAATATAACACCAGGTTATGAGCCTGAATCTCTTTGTTTGGGAAAGCTAGGCTTAAATTGAGCCAGTTAGAAGTTAGAATAACTCCAAGACCATCTCAATAGCCCACTTTTGATTTAGGTACTCTTGTATGGTAGCTGAAGGTTATAATCTTGTCTCTCAACACTGGACCTCATTTTTAGTGTATCCATTAGGTAACAGCCACTCTGAAAGACTGGAGCTGTCTTATATGTTACTGCTTCTAAGTGAGGAGTCCTGCTCCTCAGGACCATTCCCTGTGGACCCTGTCCACCCTGCAG
>JAUBOD010001053.1:2289229-2303286 GCA_032353885.1 Nothura maculosa
CTCAGGTTCCTTGCTGGTGGTGATTAGGATTTACAGCATTACACTGGAATTTATAGTAACTGTACTTGAAAACAGTTACTCTGGACCAATGCAGCAGTGAGTGAGAGCTTTGCTCTTAAAAAATGCTGTTGGGTTCAAATTGGTGTGAATGTTGGCTGAGTTTTCCAGTGTCATACAGTAACAATGTCAAAGTCCTGTAAGTTTTGTGATGGAGAGGCTGAGTGCACAGAGAAAAGTAGGTAGCTCTTGTGCAGCACTGGTCAACTTTAGAGTGCTTGAAAAATACATATTCCCATTTTTAAATGGAGAAAACTGAAGCGTAATGTAGTGCAGTGATTGCAGAAGTCTGGAGCTGGTCTGGGAATTAAGTCCAGCTTTCCTGGGTCCCAGTTCCTCAATGACCTTTTTGAGATGACCTCCCTGAATTATCACTAAGGAGAAACCATCATGCTGAAATGCATTCTCTTGGCAACACTGTGACTAGGAACATCCTAAAAAGATGCATAAACTATGGATAAACTTTCTTTAAAGAAAGACCTCAAACTCTGCTTTCTCCTAATCATGCCTGTAAGCTGCAGTATTACCGAGAGCAAGATACTCACCCTTGTAAGTCCCATATGTTTCCAGGTAATGTCATGGTCTTATATAAGCTTCCACGTATTTCCTATATCCTGGATTGTTCCTTAAAGAGTTCCTAAATGTCTGCTTTTTATAGAGAAGAGGAAGCCTGCTTTAACCTGCTCTTCAGTAAGGCATGTGTTGGAAGAAGAGTTTGCAAGTCTAAACTGTATGTGTTTTTAATGTGATCGACTGCTCCTAAAAATGGCAAAGCATTGCTGCTTCATGCACACCAAAGGGCTGTAAATAAGAAACTCTCCAAAAATACCATAGTCTTTGGCACAGACAAGAGTATTTGGCAGGAAGTTTTGTCTGCAGATAGCGCACAAGCCTGCTGCATTAAAACTTTGGGTTTTTTTTTGGTAAAATCAAAAAAGATTTTTGGCACGATAATTGGTATCTGAACTGATTTGGGGGACACTGTCTGTAATTAAAGTTTATAGACTTATCCAATCATCAACTCCTACGCGTGGCTGGTAACTCATCTATCACGTCCTTGGTAGCAAGGGGGAGAGCAGGCTGTCTCGGAGCCATTGAAAATGCTTTGCTTTTATATTTGCCAAGTTCTTCTATTCTCTGTAGATTTTAATGACTCAGACCTCTGAAATCTCTTCCATACATGGTTAAAGTGTAACTACTGATCGGGGGCGGCAGGGGAGGATGGAGGGAAGAACTTACTGAAATGATAGAGTTTTAAACAAACTTGGGTGGTTTTCTTAAAACAGCATTTCAGGCCTCTGTCATCTATGTGTGTATTCATACACACACACACACACACACATGGCATCTCTCAGTTGCGATGGTGCTGGAAGCTAATGGAAATCTGTATGTGTACACAGCGAATGCAGCGTGTTCACATGTTGCCCAGACCTCCATTCAGGCCCCTTGCCATAGCAGGATCCTTTTCTGAAGTCAGATTTCTACAGGTTTCCTTCATCCTTTTCCTCTTAGTGTCTGTCTTTCACTCGTAGAGATGAAATAACGTGGCAGCACCGTGGACATTGTTCAATGTACCCCCATTGCTGAGGCATCTGCTTCTCCCCCTACAGGAGCTTTGCACAGACCGCCCGCCCTTGTTGAGCAAGCTGGTAATGGATGGGAAGCTCTCGCTATCCCTTAAGTTCCATATTATATTTTTTAAATATCCTCTAGAATAGTTTAAGATTTAGACTGATGTTTCCTCCAGGTAAGAGATAGTCAAAGCAGGTAATTTGTTCTGGTGTGTGCTGATGTTGGTCAGAGGTGCATATTGCTTGTGCCACTAACCTCTTGTGTCATGTTGGACAGATCATCTAGCACCTATGGGGGCAGGGTGTTCAAAAGCAGACAGCACTTAAGTAAATCTGTGCCAACACAAATGGATGGAGGCAGAGTTCTCCTTTCCCCTAAGGTGTCATGATGCTGCTTGGCAAGATAAAGATCCTTAAAAGTAGGTTTTTTTGCATTGCTAAAGTGTTATAAAGTGGCTCCATGAAATGCAAATCTGGCCCTGACAGTTCTTTAGTTGACTTTAATAGAAGAAATAAACACAGCAGCCGTTTTAAAAAAATCTTGTTAAATCTTTATCTTTGGTGTCCTCATCTTATTAAAGTAGAGCTGATAGATACCTCATAAAACTGCAGCAAAGCTTTATTAGTGTTTGTGCAGCCATTTAAAGATGTCCAGTACATGTGAATGCCAACTCTCATCGTTAATTTGACCAAATTAATTTATTAATGGAAGAATAAAAGCCTTGTAAGGTATTCTATATCTCTCTGAAGAACACCCTCAAACTCAAGTAACTCTAGTTTTATGTAGCTTTCTGGTGTGCAGGATTGCATCGCTGTGAGAGGTTGTTTTGTCCTGTGTTAGCCCTGCTGCAGATCACAAGACTGTTAATCAGAGCCAATTCCTTTCTGTCACAACACTACAACTATTTATCAATTGCTCATGGCATTTTGTAACGGATCCTTGTTAAAGTTCACACGGATATGAGGATCGCTGCCTTCTAAATACCGTCTGTATTTTGCAGATTGATAATGGACTATAATGAACTGCCCTTGCTTCTCTTGTTGACATTCTAAAGCTCAATTAATACCACAGTCTCTAGCTCAGGTTTTTATCTCTAGCTCTTGGTTTTTATTAAAGTGCTAACAGAAGTAAATAAAAATATATTTTAGGGTGTTCCCGTTACCTGATCTGAGACAGATGTTAGATAAATTAAGAGACTGCTATATTAAGGGTCAATTTAATATAAACCTGGATTGCTCTACAAACACATACAAACAGACGCCTGGCCTTGCAAGTACTTGTTTGTGAGAGGAATCCCTGCTTGGGTGAGTATGTGCCTTGCTGCTTGTGGAATTGCTCTGGGAAAGTCTCGGGAAATCATCTACAACACTGTAGAAATCACATTCTCCATAAAGAGTGCAGCATGGATATTCTGTGGCAATGATGGGTTATTTTGAGGCATAGGGTTGCAGGCGTGTTTCTCCGGCCTTCTCCTTAAATAAATTTATATGATATAAAAATAATGATAATCTGAAGTGTAGCTTGAGGAAACAGCTCATTCCATTTTCAGTCCCTAGTGCTGCTTCTGAATTTACACAGTCAATAATGTACATAAACCTTTCATGGACTTAATCTATTCCTTCTTTATGGTATATTTTCTCTCTGTTAACATTGGAATGAACAGGATCTGCCAGGAGAGGCTATTAAATATAGCTAATAATATTGATTGTTCCTGGAGTCCATGCTGATTTACAATTAGAAAAAGATCACTGTGGTTTCTCACTGCAGGAATAGTCAAGCAGGATGGAGCTGAGTAAATGGGCATTTCTTTAGTAACTTTGTGGATCTTTGCTCCAGCTGGGAGAAATCTTTACTATCCCATTGTCCAGTGCAGCGTATTCTAAGTATCTCATTAAGGGCCCTGACCTAATTTGTGTCATAGTGGAGAGGGTTGCTGGGATTTCAGAGTCTCATTTGAACCTTCATGACACTTTTGTGAAGATGAAACTGCAGCTGTGCTGTGAAGTTAAGGTTTTGGTGTTGCAGACCTAACACTTTCACCCCTGAACTGCGCTATTTGGCATTTTATTGGTATTCTTAATGTTATGGGATCCCAAACGCTCCATAATGGCCTTGCATATCTTTTAAGAACTGAATGCCTGGGGAGAGACATTTTGGTAAAATGGATCAGGTTGCTCATACTGCTGCAAGTGGAGATGCTCCTGTTGGGAATCAATGGCATCACCAGTGTTACCTTGAGCGAGGATTATGCTTTGCAGAGCCCCTCTCTGTGCATGCTGGTTTGCAAGCCAAACTTGGCTGCTTTTCTGTGAGAGATTCTCTTTGCTGGAAAGCATCAACCAGCTGATGTTGGTGAAAAATGAAGAATAGAGAGAGCCATAAAGAGATAATTAAACCTGCAGCTGTCAGCAAGAGCTAATATTTCAGAAAAAATCAAAAAGTTGAGAGTTTCAACATGTATTTCAGTTTTGTGGTTCATTTAGTGCTTATTTAGATCTGAATGGCTTGTCACCTTTTTTGTGAAGTTTTTAATTAGAAATGGACGGTTATGCTCTGAATATTTCAGATTTACTCTGAAAACCTGTTCTGAATTTGTGTGTCTGTGGTCTGTAGTACTCTTATCACACTGTATTAGTGTATTCCATGCGTCTCTAAAACGGTCCCACAAATATTATAGGGCCATCCCGTGAGATTGGTATAGTTACTGAATTTAATATTTATATTGCAGTAGCATGAATCTGAAATCTGAAGCTCAGTATTGTGTAAGGTGTTGTGCAAACAGCAATGTTTCTTAAAGAACATGTTAAATAACATGTTGATATGCAAAATTTTTCACAGTGTGTCTTAACACAGAGTGGGGGGGAAAGACTTTCTGGACTTACCTTATGCTGTTTGTATTCACTAAATACTATTAATTTGGAAGGAAAAGCTGTGTGAAGATGAAAACTGAAGATATATAATGTAAATTTGTTTCGATCTAGCAAGGAATGCAAGTATCCACAGGGAAATAGGTATGAATGTAAAGCTTTGTATAGCAGCATGAGTAGTCACACAAGTTGTTAGCAGCTTTGGAATACATCTCTCTGGAGTCAAAGTCTTGCCTTCGTTTACATGCATATAAAGAGATGTTAATACACAATTCTGTTCACTTTATGAAAGTGATCATATGCATGGAGTTAAATAGCTGCAGGGATAAATTCTAGCCTTGTGGTTTCTTTGAAAAGTCTTCTTGCTAAAACGCAAGCTGTACCATAGAATCTTCAACGTGTTTTATGTAGAGAGTCCTGATCTTTCACTCTGGCATAAGGGCTACAGTTCTGTGTGCATTCGTTTTGCCAAGGGTGCAAGGAGTGTGTGTGTGTGTGTGTGTGTGTGTGTGTGTGTGTGTGTGTGTTGCTCATGTAATTCTTCTCCTTTGGATTGGTGAAAGGTACTGTTTTGTTTGCCAGGGATATTGCATCCTTGAGTCATGAGCTTGCACCATGTCAGATGCCGCTCTGCCATCTGCTGAGATCTTCGCTCTGACAAGCCAGAGCCAGGAAGTTGTCTCTGTCTTTCAGTCGCTCACATCAGCACTGCTGAAGGGCAGTTCGGATAGAAGGAACTTCCATGCGTATGAGACAACAGTTCCTGTTCGCAAGGCACTGGACATCTGACTTGGTTTGCACAGTCCAGCAAGTAGTTATGACATGTTTGCACAGCAGTAGTTTGCACAGTCCAGCAAGTAGTTTGCACAGTCCAGCAAGTAGTTATGACATGGTGGTGACTTCTGTTCACTCCTGCGTTAGTTTCAAGCCAGCCTTGTAGTGGAGTGGTGTTAGAGAGCTGTTCTCCTCCGAGTCATCCAATTTCTTCATTAGGTTGTTTATACACTTCTCTAGGCACATCAGTGTTGCATGTCTGCTGAAGGATGTTGACACTTGACTATACAAGCATATTAACTCTTAATAGCTTGATTGTAGATGTGAAGCTTGAAATTGTATGGGTTATTTAGAGAAATAGTTGAGAGAAAACTTGCTTTGTGAATAAGGATTCCTGTTGCTATTTCAGAGGCTGCTGGCAGGCGGTTGCCCTGTAGGCCCAGTTCATCTCACTACTCGTGACTTCCTATGGGACTTCAGGCTAATTGCATCCTGCTGGGCTTCAGCTCTGCCAGCAGTGGGGACGACACTGACGTAGTCACTGTAGTCAGGACCCCTCAGCTTAGTGGTGCTATTAAGCTGTTGAGCTGACATGTGGTAGAAATGTGTGAATTTGTTCTGATTGAAATGCAAGATTGCTGCTTCCCTTTATGAAGAGAGTAGTCATAGCAGTTCTCTTACTGCGTCACAGGGCGAGTTCTTGCTGTTTGTCACAGCATTGTTTCCATGTGCCAGGACAGACTATTTCTAAGCTCTGTTCATTATTTAGCAACTGGATCATATCACTTTGTTTCTGTAGATGCTTTCATCAGAAACCAGATCCAGATGCAGTGGGTTGGCAGTAGATCAGGTTGAACTACCCAAGGTTTTACTGAGACTAAATAAGGCTTAAATATTTTTGTTCTGTTTCCTCTTCACCTTACTTATCATGCTGGCACTGACAGAAGCAAGGCTGCTTTCCCGAGAGCTGGTCACCCTTCTGCATAGCCAGTAATTTCTCTTAGCACTGTTTAAAATACAAGTGACTTGTTGATGCAAGAGAGAGACAGGAGTTGAATTGCAAACTCTCTTTGTTTTGGCAAGCCTATTAAGATGTCAAGTAGCTCTTACAGTAGGCTGGATGGGGGGCCTATGGAGGCCCAGTCCTGCTGGTTTGTCACCTCCAGCCCTGGAGTTGACACTGAATTCCACCTTCACAGTTGCTCTCCTAACAGGCCTGTATCTGGGAATAGGCTGCCACTGACAACTTGCATGGCAATTTGGACTAATTGCCAACAGAGCTGTTGCCTGTCACTAACAATTCATAATCAGACAACATCTCTCTGCAGCTCTGGGCAATTATCATGTATGTTACAAGATGTCCTACTACATAGCATGTTCAGTGAACAACAGTGCTGTGCTGGCGGTTGCCTTCTGCTTCCTGAAGAATTGCAGCTTCTTGTGTAACGCGGCTTCCTCCAGCCTACAGAAGAAATCCCTTGTTTTCTGTGCACAGGAACCCAAAATGAAGGATGGCTTAGACTAGGACATGGGACAAACTGCTCTTTTAGGGGCACTGGTAAGTCCCAGAAAGATTCTCAGCCCTCTAAGATCTTACAGAAATGTGGTTCCAATGGAAATCTGAGCAGCACTTTCTATCAGTTGAGTCAGTAGAACAGCATGACTTAGCGTGGATTAGAGAAGAGGTTTGGAAAGGATATTGCTAGCCAAGTATGCAGGGCACTTGCATAGTTTACCTTAGCTAAGACATGAAATACATCCTACTCAGTCTGGGCTGAGAAGGAACACTGAGGCTAGCAAAGCACAGAGCTTCAAAAGGCAAAAAGCTTCACAAAGATGTGAGCTCTCCATGGAGTTGCCTTGTCTCCTGTGTGCTTGAGGTTGCCCTGTGGCGATGATAGATGTGCCTCTGAACTGAGCCTCAAGGACGCTGTGTGTGACACAGTTCATGAGGAGATGAGTGTGAGCTTCGACTCTTGTTGCAGAATTGTTCATGGGGTGTTTTCTCCAATGCAGAATGTTGTTGGACCTTCCTGATGTGGCTGGGGCCTTTTCCGCTGATGATAGGGCTATAATTTGTAATATAATTTAACTATGTATGATGCTAAAACATCAACAGCTCAAGCCTTGCTTCTTTCCTTATAGCTGTTACAGGAAACATCTCAAACATGGTAAGTTAATTAACTGCAGGCATGGTTAGTTACATCAAATCTGTCGTGTCATCTTGTATATAACTTCTGAAAGTTGTTAGAATTTTTCCACTCACTTATTTGGGCTTTGGGAATGAGCTGTTAGCATCCTAGGGCTGATTTCTTATAAACTGTGCAAAAAACAAGAATGAAACAAGCCAGTGTATGTCCAAATTTGGCTCACAGAAGCTGTGAGACTCTCCTGTCTCCTTCAAGGAAACATAACTAACAATGATCTCTGTGAATCAGTCCATGTCTTCTGCAGATCTTATTCTGTATGGTTGAGACCAATGCTCTCGGATACATAACCTAAGCTGCAGTAAGACATATTTGGTCACCCACCTCTTCATCAAGTGCATGCAACATTCCCCTGGCTTCTTCTTGCGTAATAACTTCCTAATAGCAAAGGAAGGATTAATCTGTACAAGAATGCAGGCCAGGTCCACACCAAGAATCTCTCTAGCGTACTGTAGTAGAAATGTGTATATATTGTAAATACAAGTTACAGAAACTGTACTTTCTGGAAAGAGATAATTCCACTTTTGCTTCTCTTAAAAAGAACTAGCAGGATCCCAATATATGGATATAACTGTAGTAACATAAGCGTAATAATATTGGTCGTGGATCATACTTCATATCAGCATCTCAGCAGAGTTCCCTTCTCTTCATCTCCTTTTTCAAGAGCACAGGACTTCACTCCTGTTAAGTGAAGAGCTTTATCTGTATTGCCTGTTACATGGGGCTCAAGAATCCGCTTACTTCCATATGCCTGAAAGCTTTGCTGCAGTGAAACCTTGGGGACATGCTACTATTTCCCCTGAAATCAACACCATTTACCACACAGTGTACAGGTTCAAGTTCCTAAAGTTCATCACCATTTCATCCTTGACAAGCCAAGGAGATGTGGCAACTGCTGGCTCAAAGGTGCAATAGAAATCTATGGGCCTGGCTCAACCATTCTCACTTTATGTGTGTGTCTCTGGAGTGGAGAATATAAAGCTTATCATGCAGAAACCACTAATGCTGTTAGTTCCATGGTATGGATGTACCTTGGCCATTAAAATGTCTCCTTACACCTGCTCTATTGAACCCTAGTTGAGAAAACATAATTTAAAAAGTGACTGATCCAACAGAAGTGGGAAATTGGGGAGAACAGTATTAATAATTATTATGAATGTTTACTCAGCTTCTTTTGGCACTTAACACAGCTGGAAGCTTGTATACCATATGTGAGCCATGGAGAGCTTATAATGAAATACTTTTCCTTCTAAGGGTTGAACGTGTTTGATGACTAAAATATGATAGTCATGAAGTGGCTGCACAGCAGTTAAGCGGGCACTGTCACTGCTTGCATGTCTTTCACATTTAAGCAAAGCAGTAGCAAGGAACCAAGTCTGCAAGGTTGCAAGTTTTTTGATTCCAATGTCTGGAATGGGGATAACCACCTAACCCATAGCCATCCTGTCATGCTGGGAGCAGCTCTGCTTGCCCTGATTAAGAGAAATGTGCACAACATTGCACATAGGAGTACAACGCAGCAGGCAATCCCAAGGTCTTAGCTGCTTAGCTAATAGGCACTGCATGTCTTTGTTAGTGTTTGAACATCTGTGAAAACATTTAGTTAGTAAATCTCAAGACAAGTAAGTACCTTGCTCTTTTTTTAGGACAAAACTGATCATCTTTGAACAACCTGTTGAAAACATTTTGGCTCAACAGCATTATAACTAGCCCAGCTGTGTTATAATGAAGCCAACCTCATTACTGCTTGAATGGTAGGAAGAGACAAAGCATTTCTCATTGTGTTACACGGCAAGCAGGAAGCAGCTGAGTTGCTGGTCGGTTACTGGTCTGAAAGATGGTCACTTTTGCTGTCAAGTCATGGATAAAAGGTCTTGGCAACATTTGGTATCCAAAACAAATTGTTGACTTGAGCCAAAACATTCTCAGCTTTTGAGTTCATGGCCACGCTCTGTCTTTTGGGTGCCTGGCTACGACAAGCAGGCTGCTCATAGGTGAGATTTTGGCTAAATTCCCTGCCTGGATTAGAAGGATGTAGGTGGGATGGATGCTAAATGGGAGAAGGAGATGAGAAAAGAGTTCCTCCTTTCTCCATTAGCAGGCTTGTTTCTCTACAGCACTGGTTTTGTCAACCATGTGAAGTTCCAAGAAGTCACAGGAGTCACATCAGGTTTAAATTGATCTGGTATTCACTGTCCAGATCAGTTAGACTCACAAGTGGTCCTCACAGATTTTAATATATTTTCTTATGTTAAAATTTAAGAAGCAGGAAAAAAAAGGAACAATGTCATCTCAAAACCATTTTACAAATAACAAAATCCACAGATAGTGGATTTTGCCTTAGTCAACCCTGCAACAATATCCTTCCTCCCTTTTGAAATTCTCCAACCATATTTGACTGTTCTGCCTCAGCTATCCTAGACATCTTTGCTGCTTTTGTCAGGCATATGGCATAGCTTTCTCTTGGCTCTGCTTTGTAATATGCTCTATCTTTTGTCTCTGACTTTTTTTTTAATGATAAGTCTGCAGAGTTTATAGTTCATTTGAATATTTGTGAGGTGCCCTCATCTCTCAGATTGTTTAATGACCATATTAGGTCAGCTATGAAAGCACAGAGAATCTAGTTTATAAGATCAGTCCTGAAAGTTAGTGTCCTTAGAGAAACTGAAAAACAACTTGACTTAATAGTTTGCATTTTATGCAAAACTGTAAACAAGAGGAGACTAGTCAGAACTTGCTTGATTCACAGACATGAATACTTAATAATTTCTTGCAGGGTATAAATGAGGAGTTTAAGTGTTCAGGTTCAGGGATAGGTGAATCTATTCTGCTTGAATCCTCTCTCGAAGCAGGTGCAGAGATAGATAAGTCCTGCTATTGTACTACCCTACCACCTTCACAAGAGCGATCTGTGAAATCTGGGGAGCTGGTGCACAATGCAGCAGCACTGATTGTAGGCATTATAATACTCTTCCTATAGACAGAGAAAATCTGAGGGACAACGTGCACATCATGAACATTTGTCCTTCAGTCTGATTTGGACTGCTGTTTTTTCTCACATCCCATGGGGTATTTAGCAGTGAAATGGATTTGCCATTGCGTTTTGATAGAATCCCAATAGCAGCGCCTTCAATGGAATAATGAGATTGCTGTGGTTAATCTATTGTGAGCCAATTAACTTTTTAAGAAGGATGCTGTGATCTTTCTGTGCCATTTAGACATGTTGGGCAGGTGTTTTTGTGGTGTTGCTTGGTTGGTTTGAGCCTTTGATATGATTTTTAAGCTTTTTTTTCTGTAGCCACAAGCAAAGCTGAGGTTCCTACACACTCGTGTGATTCCAAGAAGTGAAGGTTTATCCGGAAAATTTGCAGTAGAACTGTGATAGTGGACAAAGAAGTTATTTAAAAAATAAAATAAAATTTAAGGACAGTTACAGCTGCCCTGGAAGGAGATGGATGCTCCCTGTGGCAGGAGGTTGATGCTCCCTTTTCCGGGAAGGGCAGGCAGTTGTTGGCTCTGGAGGGGGATACTGACATTCTGCGCATTCAAAGGCAATGGGGCCCCACAAGGGAACTGTTCAGGAATGTGAGAAGTAAACACTGCCTAGGCTGAGCGTGTGTGTGTGGTAGAAATGCTTATGTGCGTGTTAAGTGCTCTCACCTGGGCAGCAGGGGCAGCCTGCCTTGTGTCCTGGGCTGCAGCGTTACCGTCCAGCCAGGCTCGCCTGCCTGGAATACCCTCCAGAAAGGTGGTTGGGAAATTGATGCCAAACCCGACCAAGTTTAACTCTCTGGATGTACCAATGGACATGTCAGGTCTCACTACTAAGACACTGCCTGAAATCTCTGCGCGTGCCCCGGTTTGGCTCCATTTCAGCCCTGCCCAGCCTGGCGGTGCCGTGAGGCGCCAGCCGCTCCACTCTGCGCGTGCGGCCTTGAGGGCCTGGGCCCCCTGGGCCTCCCAGCCCGAGCGCAGCAGCAGCAGGGCCGGCATCGCCCGTCTCGGCCTGCAGGGCGACTGCCAGAGCCACCGTCTCCTCAGAAACGCCGCCGAGGATTCTGAAAATAACCCCACTTTGCAGTATCGCAGCTTCTTGGTTTGTGACTCTCCCTGCTCCTGCCTTTCATTTTACTTATATATATTGTATATATTTATATATATATACACACTCATATATGTGTGTGTATATATATATATACATATATATGTATATGGGAGTTGCAATCTGCCTTTGCATTGGCATGGGATCTGTGCTTGCCAGGACAGCATGCATGGAGGATGGTATCAAGTCATGTGCAATATGTTTGGACTCCTGCTGCTTCAAATGTTGTTGAATCATCAGATCTCCCACACCACTTCTCCTGCCCCCAAATTAAGAGATTTCATGTAAGGAGTCATGAGGGGCTTTTGTTTGTCATGTTAGGAATACATTAGTTTTTCTTCACCTCCTGGTTTCTGATGCATTCTGGTCCTCATTTTGCTTGCTCTGAGTGTTAGTAACTCCTTGGTCTTGGTTTGATTGCTTGTTTTTTTGAGGAGGTGGCTTTATTTTGCATGAAAGCTGAGATTCTTTTGGAATCCACTGGCTCAGACTTGGTGTAAACCTGGCGTGTTCTAAGAGCTGAGGGCACCAAACTCAATTTTTGGTGCCTGGGAATATATCAGCCTGGGAGATGGAACTTCGTGCTCTGTGCTGGCTGGGAGACTTGCAGGACTTTTGAGCAGCTCCGTAATTGATTGTGGGCAATTCTGGAGAGAGTCAAGCTTAGAGGATGCCCCTGGGAGATTCTTTGGTTAAAGACTGAATGCTGTTATATGATGAAACTATTTTTTTTTTCTTATCTTTTTCTTTTTTGATCTATTTTGATTATTAAAGCAATGAATCGCTTGGACTAGGAATTTAGCACCAAGACTCTGAAAAAGTGGCTTATCATCCTGTCTTCATGAATTTCTCTCAAGAGATCATGTGCTTCATGGAAGTATGAGAATGAGGACCAAATGAAGAGAGTTTTGGTCTACATCTCCATTCGTAGGAGTGGACCAGCTCAATCAGGGCAGACCCTTGTGGAGAAAGATTGCTGATTTAAAGTAAGCAACTTGCTGCTGTGCATTAGTCTTCCAGTTCACTGAAGGAATATGAATGGCAGTGGCTGTACCAGCCTAAACTGTAGGCTTTCCCACTGGCATTGGCACATCCCAACCTATGGAGAAGAGAACTTGAACTGATGCTCCCTTCACATACAAGACCATTTAAGGGCCAAATGGGAATTTTACAGCCTCTGTAATTCAAAATGTGACTCAGATAAGGCGGATCCTGCCTGAAGGTGCAAGTGCAGAGATGCAAATGGCAGAGAGGAGGCCTTGGGTCTAGTTTTCCTTGTAATTCTTCACGTAGCTCTCCCAGCTGTAGGCATTATTTAAGTTAATATAATTTTCTAATCATTTTTAAAATCCAGTACAACTATTAGTACCCTACAGAACCTTCCCCCTCCTTGTCCTGTGGTGATAAATTCCTCAGGCTGATTTCATGCCACATTTTTCTTTAAATAAAATAATGTCCTCCTATTACATTTATTGCCTTTTTATAGCATGGGGTAGGATAAATCAGCACACCCCAGTCCTGCTTCAGAGTTATTCATTCATTATTTCACTTGTAGCTCTGAAATCAATCAGCTTTTTTGCCTTTGCTTCTATCTTTTCCAGTTAAATGTTCCTCTCATATTTCCTCATAACCTCCACATATGTTTGCCATATTTTTGGTCTCTTAAGTATTAATTTGACTTTGCTCTCTAACCTTTCAGGGTTTCTTGGTGTTATTTAATTTAACAGTGGTTAGTGAGTCAGGTTTTTGGGTGCTGCTGCAGAAACGTGCTGTTTCCTGCTGCTCTGAAGGCAGCGCTGCAGGTTGCAGAGCAGGTGACAGTGCTCCAACTGGCCCAGCTCTGCTCCTGCAACTGTAGTCTGTTAATTTTCCTTTACTCCCTTCCTGTGCTGAGACAAGAATTGTGTTTTATGTAAGTTTGCATTGCCCTTACTGTGTGCTTGGGCTGCTCTATAGCTCAGCAGCAATCGCAGTAGCCTTGAGACAGCTGCCCGTGTCACCCCTTGCGTGTCCTGGAGCGGTGTGTGGTCACTGTCCCCCAGCATGCTAGGGACACGTGTGCTCAGACAGCTGTGTTTGGTCATCTTCAAACTCCTAGGAAGGTCTCCTGAACAGGAGGAGTTTCTTAGGGATTAACTTTCTACCTGTTTTAAGGATCTGTTGCATTACTGTGACTTCACTCGTGCCTGATGTGACTTTGCCAGCTGCTTTTGTTGCTTGCCGGATTCAAGCATATGGTACAGAGTTGGCAGGGAATCTCAGGAAATTTTTTCTTGGAGTGATTATGATCAATTTTCTTTTCCTTCATTCTGTTCTGTACAAACACATCAAAACAGCATGAAATTTAAAGCACTTTGAGAGTTTGTTCTCTAGAGCAGGAAGCATTTTTCTTTTCCTGTAGTCCTAGTCTAGACCTTTAGCATTTGCCTTTTGTTATACCAAAAATAGCATGGGGTTTGTTTGTTTGTTTTTTCCAGC
>JAUBOD010001053.1:2323145-2339650 GCA_032353885.1 Nothura maculosa
ATATCCTTATCCAGCAAGCACCATGAATTTAATCCTTTGGATGGGGACCTCCATTAGGTGTGTGTTCAGCCAAGTGCTTAAATAGTACTGATTAGTTTCACTGTTAATAATCACTGAATGCTTGTTATTTTAATTGAATTCCATAATTGCCAGTAAGTTTAGGGATATGTGGAAAAGTCATTTTCTGGATCTAATTCTAATGAGTTTGTCTGCCTGCTTCATTTACTTATAGCAAACTTATTTCTTTAATTACCACTTTAATCTCCAAATCACTTCCCGTGAAAAGTCATTTGTTCTTTTAAAGCCAAATAATTGTGTGTTTTTGTGGGTTCTTTCATTAAAGCTGCCCTTGCACTGTGTCAAGTCTCCTGAATCCAAATAGAAAATACTGAAATCTGAGATTTCTTGAAGTTGTGATGCCAATATTTCTTCATGGTGATGAGATAGGCCCATGCTTTGTGCCGTTCAGACTAAGTTTAACTGCTCATTGACAGCCATTGGGGAAGAGGGCCTGTGTTGCTCTGCGGTTTAGCAACCTCAGGCTCTGCCTTTGCTCAGGTTTGTGAGCTGACCTTTCTGTTTCCACTCTAGAAAAGGTGGCAGGAGGATTTTCTTGACTTGTGCTTTCTTTCTTGTATACCAGAACAAAGCGTGCAACTTGTGGGGGATGCTGGAAGAGGAGCATCTTTCTTTCTCTTGACTTGCATGAAGCCTGTAGAGAGGAGGCCCAGTGCTGAGTCAAAACGTTTGAGTGCCTGTGGTCTCTTCAGCTTCAGAACGACATTTCATAAAATCATAGAATCCTCCAGAGAAGGAGACTCCACAACCTCTTCTGCAAATCACAATTTGCAGAGGCTTTAATTCTAAAGTTGAGTTAGGATTTGCTTCAGTTTTGACCTTTCTTTCCCCCTGCCCTACAGAGATACATATATTTGAATGATTTTAACTCAAAAGCTTTTCCTATTGGTAGATTTTAGGCTGCATCACGCGAAGCCTTCATTTTCCCATGGTTCTTCTCTTATGTGGCTATTTGAGTTAATAAAATGCTTTAAAAATGTAAGTGTTGTCAGCTGTTGCTAAAGTGGTATAATTTAAACCAAGATACGGGCTAGTTTTAGCAGTGAACAGTCTGTTACTGTATTTGCTTGTTGAATTTTCTTTCCATTCCTCTTTGAGCATGAGTTGAGCATGTTCATTATGTCCTGGCCGGTATGAAATGAATGCGAGCTAAGAATGGGGATGGTTCAAGAAGCAGAACAAACTTCCTTCCCTGGAGGCATTTTCCACCTTTTACAGTGAACCACTGCTGCCTTCTGTTCATGCAACAGGAAAGCAAATATCTCCATCCTGTTGGGTTTCTTATTTCTCTTAGCAACTTGAAAGGAGGGGAGATTTGTGTACTGCCTTCTGCTAGAAACTTTGTTAGTAGAAGCAGAGATGTTCTTCTCCAGGAGAGGATGGTTAAGGAGAATAACAAAACACTTATTCAGCCAGACCTATGCTAGATAAAAGAAGTCTACCCTTAACTCTTGATGCCTTTCATTGGTATCTCTGTACAAGCTTTAAACCAGAAAATGTTAACCGTGCCCTTGTATTCTTTTTGACTTCAGAAGGGGCAAGTAGGACTGGAAGTGATTGGGACAGAAACTAACCTGACTTCTTATAGATAACTCACATCTGCACTGGAAACGCACACATTTTCCACAGGAGAGACAAACTGTGGTCTGGACAGATCACCTTGAGATCTGGCTGTGCCTGAGGAGCAAGGCTGAGCTCTTGTGCTTCGAGTTAGTGTCACTGAGCTCTATATACATTTATATATTTATATGTATTTTAATGGTGCATGTTTCAAAGATTAGAGACTAGCCAGATTTGCAGTCGGCTAAATACGGACTCTTATTTATTTTTCAGCTGATATCTTGTGATTTAATCTTGAGCGCTAATCTGAAAATGTTTTCTAGTAGTTTCTATTTTGGTGTCAAAATACTGCTTAATTTTTGATTACAAACAAAAATGTAACTGAGTAAATTCGTTTGAATTGAGAAAATACATTTTTAAAGACACTGTGTCTCCTATGTTGACTTCTGTGATTTTGTGTTTAGCTTCAGCTCCACTGCAGTCTGGGCAGGCATGAAACATAATGTAATCATTCTTTCTTTTATTTTAAACAGAGAAAAAGAAAACCCAGCATTGAAAAAGGCAAGTCCCTCAGCCACAATGAGCTCTGGTAAGTCTGTTATTAAGTCTGTTATTTTCTACTTGTCTTTGCTGACCTCTCTTTTTATTGTTAGAATCATTCCTGTCTGCTTGTAATGCAATTGCTCTCTCTCTCTTCTTCCAAGCTCTCAGAAAGTGCTCCCTGCTCTGGGAATCTGACTGTTGATAAAATAGTGAAACAGCTTCTTAGCCCTGTCTTGATTTTTGTTCAAGTTTGGCTCGTACAGCTCAAAAATAACTAGAGTGGTCAGATCTTGACCTGGAGTTGGTCACTTCAGCTTCTTTCATTTTGGAATACAAAAATTTAAAATTGTGTTAATTACCTGAAGGAATGATTGGAAAAAATGTGATTGTTTTAGTAGGGGCAAAAGCCAAGTTTAACATCTGGACTAGAAAAAAAGCAGCTGTTTAAAGACAAATGTGGGAAGAGCAAACATGGCTAGGTAAGCTGGGGGGAACCTGGAGGCTTGTCCTCTGACAGGCAGAATCAAATTGAACAGTTTTCATACTGTTGCAAAAGAAAAGCAGATATCATATTAAAATGTCATATGTTGGACATGTGAAATAATCTCTGCTGATTTTACCAATCTGTTGAGTTTCCTTTAGAGTATAGTGTTCAGTTCTTGACATTAGAAAAATGTAGAAAAATTGGATTGAATCCAGAGGAAAAAAAAGAGGTAATAATTAGAGATCTGAAAAATGTGGCCTAGGAATTTGACTTAAACATTTCTGAAGTTCCAGATTTGAAGCACTCAAATATGTGGGTTTAGGATGATGCAGGAAGTTCATATGAACTGGTTAGGTAAATATTTGTCAGCAATGACACAGGTAGGTTTATTCCTGCTATAGGTTAAGTGATGGATTTAGATGACCTTGGATGTCCTTTCCAGCACTCTCTTCTGTTTCTCAAAATTTACCAGAGCAAGGTTTATTTGTATCAGCTGAGACCCTTGCAGATCTGAAAACCTCTCTCTCCAACAAAAATCTTAGAAATCTTTCTATAGACCCCAAATCGAGCAAATACTGATTTCACATGAAGCTGGATTTCATTTTAGGCTCTCTTCAAATCACAAATTTGAAGAGATGCAGACTCAGAAAACTACCCAGCAGTTTTGAGAATCCAACCTTGAGTGTGTCAGCAACAGCTAAAGTTAGGTATTCTCTTTGCTTCCCTTGAGCCCCAAGGTCAAACAGGTGCTGGGACACTGCAGGGCAACCTCGAGTGCCACAACCCGGCACACTGCTGGAAAACCAGAGCACAGAACCCGTTCCCTTGTCTGGGACTTGTGCACGGACATCTGGCTGATAGAGCAGTGAAGAGCAGTTATTCTGTGCTAGATTATAGAGGCTTCCAACATGCATGTACAGAGACTGTCCCTCTTTCAGTCAGGCTGCAATCGAGATGGGCAAAGGGATAGGAGGAACAGATATCACGTAAGGATATCTGCTTTGTGTCTCCAAGCAACGTCTTTTAAGACAGGAATATCAGTTCCTGAATCATACAGGGCTGATCCATGCCATCTCCTCATAGTTAGAGACTGATTTAAATTGCAAGCGTTTTAACACACTGCTAATCTGCTGTCATGTTTGTCTTTCAGAACACGAAGAAACTGACGTTGCAAAAACGGTTGTCAACGGGCTGATCTCAAGCAGCAATGGACAAGAAAAAGGTGGGTTAAGAGCTTCAGAGCCATCTCTGCAGCTCCCCCTGCATGTCAGCAGAGTGATGTGGCTTGTTCCCCTGGTGTTCGCTGCAGAAGGAGCTTCCAAATTTAGTTTCCTGGGTACTGATACAAGAAGAGCGTTGTGCTGCACACTGGCTGCAGAAGCATCGAGCTGAACAGATGCTCTTTGTTCAGAGCATCTAGTTGCAACTAGATTTGCCTGATAGCATATTTTTGAGTGCTGTTTTGAAGAAGATTGTGTACCCCCATCCTTGCAGGAATTTTGAGCACCTGTGCCTCAGGAGCTCAGTGCATTCAGACAGCATGGATTTGTGGATGCCTCTGTGTGAATCATTTTAACTCCAATGAGAGGTGAAGGTTTAGGCCAAGGATTAAAGTGTAGGCAGCAACTATCTAAGAAATAAAATAAATCTATCATTAGCAGCAACAATTTAGGACCCAAACTCATCCAAGCAGAACGGTCTTTATGTTCAAGTGAGTGGTTTGGGATTGTGCTTTATAGCATCCAACATTGCACAGTGATTATATATATTTTATATATATATAAAAAGCTTGTATAAGTGTTTTTGGCTATGTTCCTTTTTCTTCTTTTTTTTTAGTGCAGTTATAGTGTTATTTTCACTGAGTTGCAGGTGATTGAATTCAGTCAGTTATGGAGAAGGACGTGAGTAGGGTGGTTTTTTAAAATACAGGTTGTTTGGATTTGAGTTCAGCTGTATTCACAGAGTCCCCAATGTCCTGAAAGAGCCATGGAGCATAGGCTGTATTTTGCTTCCTGTTTAATAAAGACAAATTAAAACCAATTACCTCAAATAAAAAACAAATTTTATCTGAGATTTGACAAATCCTTCAAGCACTTCCCCCGTCCTGTTACTTGAGAGCCTTTTTTCCAGGTAGATGAAATCTGTGCCTTCTGCTTGGGCCTCGGACCAGGAAGGCCTGCCACCAGAGGGAGGTGTCTGCGGCTCCCGATGGCAGCACCTCGCTCAGGCTGGCAGAGCCGGCCAGCCCGTCCCTGTCCCTCCTGGCTCCTCTTCGAGGGCCGGGCAGATGCTCTGAATTATGCTCTGGAAGAGCCACTGCCCTGAAAGCAGATCACCTGCTTGCACGTAGTGCTTGGCACTGGGGATATGGAGTTTCTCTTAAACCCTATTTTGCAGGCCAGAAGGAGATAGGAGGGATTTCAAGGAAGCAGATAGTATTTTCCAGCTAATACGCACAGAAAACAAGTAGATTTTAAAGGAAAAAATGCTGACTTTTGTGGAAATCAACAGCCAAACTCAAGTTATTTTATGAAGCCACATTTTACAAGGTGTTTATCTTGACTCATCTAGTTTAGCTTCAGCTCTGAGTGATTTTGCCTTTTTCTCCCTTTTTTTTTAATAGACTTCCGTGTTAGCTGCAATATGGAGTTAGAGAGGAAGTATTAGGAATTTTGGAGAGTTTCTATAATAATTGCTAGGGCTTTGCACAGTGCTATGTGGAGTTTTCTCCTAAAAAAAAACAATTTTTCTAATATAAATGTATCCAATATAGTTGGTATACTGGCTATTGGATTCTAATGGTGATCTCTCAGATTTACTGTTTAAATGATTTTTCTGAATTGGATGTTTTGATAATTTCCCTGTGGCATGGATCTATTTTCCTTATCTTGTGTGTCTACTTTCTATTGCTGACCTTGTAAAATATGTACTGTAAAATCCAGAATTCATACAGTGTGGCTGGTGTAATATTTTTCTCTGAACCTTCCACCTCTTGTTTTTTTCAACTTACTTTGCTTTAACTGAGTAATTTTAGTGTTGACTTAACCCTTTTGCACGTCGTACATCTCAGCTAAATGATTGCACTAAACTGTATCGATGGTTTCTAAAAACTAATGCTTCCAGATTCATTTCCCTGTTGCTCAGCAGCCAGGCAAGTTGATAAGCAGCTCTGCATGCTGCGTAAAACAGACATGTCCTGAATTAGGGTGAACAAGAGGATATTTTTAACGGTTGCATCACTGCTCTTTGGACCGCTTTTGTTTCTGAAATTTCCTGCTATTGTGTTTCCAAGTACATTAGAAACCTTTGTGGCATGCTTCCCAACTCTGTTCTTCCTTTTTGGATGTGCCATTTACACTTTTGTGTTTGCAGCTGTTGACGTCCCTTTATGTACACGCTCTATTTCTGCCGTTAAAATAATCCCTGTGAAGAAAGTGAAAAGTTCTCCTCACCTAGTGCTGCCTACAGGTATCTTCTCTCTCTCTCTCTCTCTCTCTCTCTCTCTCTCTCCATGTGCATTAGTTGGCCATTATTCGCACTCTTTCTTTCTGTCTTTCTGTCTCTGTGCTTCACCCAGTTGCTTCAGCTAGTTTTTAGCTTCATCCCCTTTTCACTGCTTCCAGAGCTGTAGATTGGATCAGTAGCTAATGAAGTTAGCTCATGATGATGCAACGCTGCTCCCAATTGCACTGCTGCTCTGTGGGCACAGTTGAGCCTACCTGAATCTGGGATCATGGTAAACTCTTCCAGTAATGCTTGGGAATGGATAATAATGTTATCACAGCTTCCTTTTGAACCATACTCTCGATAAACCAAAGAATATTTCCTGAATATCTTTGGTCTTTATCAAAATAAATAGACATGGGAGATGTTATTTTACAGGTTCAAGCATAGTTCAACATCTGTGGAATGATTTTCTTTGTCTTGTACATGCACTGACTTCACAGAAATTGTGTGCATAAGCATGGGTGATAGGCTCACTGTCACCCTTTCCCCAGAAACATGTTTTCTAGATAAAAGTACAAGATGAATTTTGTAATTTCATGAGTTTGGACACTAAAGAGTTCAGCAGATACTGCTTGTCTTTTCTGGTGTTCAGCATGTGTGTGCCTTTGCACTAGGACAGTGCTAATATCATGTTTGTTACCATCTACTCAATTTTTATACTGAGAGATCTGGATTTTTGTTTTCCTTCTTTTCACTTTAATTGTGATGAAATACAAAATGATAAGTATTTGTCCGTCTTTCCTAAAATGAAATGATTATTTCATTTTCACACTTTTTCAAAACATTCTAATTTTGTTGAGTTTGTGGCTTTTTTTTCTAATTCTTATTATTTGGCTTTTATCATTACATTTGTTTGTAGTACATTGTATATAGATAAAACTAACAAGTAAAAATGAAATGTCCAAATCTTATCAAAATTAAATGCTTTGATAGCTTACTATGAGACTTTCTATGAAGATGAAGATTGGTTTCTTCATAGTGCTTCCATTTTGTCAAATAATCATTCTGCAGTGGAAGATACTTTTAGTGGAATATTTTCAGGCAGATTTCTGTGAGAATGTAGTTAGAAATCAAGACGGCATTCTCAACAGTTGAGAGGTGTTTTTATATCCAGAATTTTGAAAACTCAAAGTTTAGAGGTGGTTGTATTTGAGGGAAGAAATTCAAAATTCAGTCCAGTTTCGGAATTGTTAGGATGTAATCATATATTTATGAAAATAGTTAATAAATATACTTTTGCTCACTCGACACTAGACCTTGTAAAGGGACTGTTTTACAGAATCCAAAGGTTTGGACCTAAGGTGAACTTTCTGAGGTAGATTTCCACCTGACTACTGATTTTTAGCCTCTTTTGGCCATCTGTGACAGACAAATGATCAACAGAACCGCTGTTGCTGGTGCCAGTGGGAGAGATCCAGCTGCTGCCCACCAAAGCGCAACGTTTGTGTGGTCATCGCAGGAGGGCCCGAGCGCCATGCGGCTGAGGCGAGTGGGCCATGTTGGCCGCCTAAGTTGAAGGCCGAGCCCAGGGGGCACCTCAGGAAGCCGCTGCAGGATGTGTCAGAGCGCAGCACAAAATGGGCGCTCTGCTCTGTGTGACACCTGCCTATCAACCAGGAAAACATGACATTTAAAGCCCCTCCGGTTTTATCTGTTATTTCTAGGCCTTATTTGCTCAGACTGCACTCTCGCAGTTTGCTCAGGATATGTTTATTTTTGCCAGAATGATTAAGAAGAACCTTTTCACTTGCTCAGCAACTTAAAGAGCAAGGAGCAAAACGTTGACCCGAAAGTAGAGGGGGGAGAGTAGGAAAGGAACTAAATTAAACATTTGGTGCAGAGGGGTTTAGAAGCAGCCACTTTTCTGGGATATTTTCTGCTTTTGCTGCTTTCCTTGCCCTAGGTCAGCAGTAGGCTGTGTAATAGAGAGGAAGCAGCTCTATCCCCAGCCTCTGGAATCATGGTTCAGGAAGATGCTGATATGTCTGTTTTGAGCTTTAGTAAAGCATGGGGACTATGAGCAGCTTTAACGTCTCTGACACTCTGTTAGGATTTTCTAGGAGAAAATTAGGATTTTCTCTTAGGAGAAAATCTCTTAGGATTTTTCTCAACAAATGCTGCTGACGTAGACATTTAGACTCTTGCTGTGCTTGGAGAGACCCTCACCTCAGAGAGTTACAGCTCTCAAAAATGGAGTTTTAGAGCTTAAGCCTTGACCCCCTGGTCTAAACAGGAATTGATGGAGTCCTAATGTGTGTGCTGTGTGAATGATAGCTGGAAATGAAGTCTTGAGCAAGAACATTTTTTATTCATGCTTGAGTTATGTGAAAAGCACTCCAGAAGTCAACATCTAGGCATACGGGTGACCTTAAGGTATGATCAGATGTGTGCTGGGAATGCAAATTTTGCATATTTAAAAGCTGAAAACAGGATTAAGCACTACTTGGTTGTCTGTATTCGTATGCCTTTTCCCTTCATAATTAAGGACCACCTTGATACTACAAACTAACTAGAGAACTTGAAAGTCTCCTTTGGTTCCTTCTTTATTCCAGTTTTCCTCTGGTTCCTGGTATGAATCAGCCACCTGAAACTGTCTTTTTTGAGAAACCCCTCAAGCACTGGAAGCTCATGCAAAAACTTCCTCCAGTGCAGAGGACTTCCAATGTGAACCAGATGTTTGCATTCATTCAGTCCCTCCCTTTATGGCTATTATCCATATAATACTGGTGATATTTATTTATTCTGGAGAAAAGGTATGTTTTTTGCACTGCAGAGATAACATGATCCTTAACCTGCAAGGATAAATATCACCTTGTTTTGCTATTTATGCAACATAGCACTTGCCCAGAACCCCTTCAGGCTCTTTGTGGATTGGTAAGACTGGCAGCTGATTTTAGGTAGATCAAAGTAAAGACAATGGTGGTCACCGCAGAGTTGGTAGCAGATAGTACATGAGAAGGGAAAGGGATGTGCCTTGCAGGGGAAGAAGCTTGGATAAGTAAGAGACTCTTCAGACCTATTGTTTCAGTAAATATCTCAGATGAAAGTACTCACTGGAGATTTTTTTAGTAAGAGGAGGGAAAAGAACCTTAAGTTTTGTTATTGCTTAGTGGGATGGCATGGGAAAAAGCCAAAATGGGTGGACTGAAATATGCAACGATAAGCCCACAAAGAAGCTGTGCTCAAGACCTCAGCAAGGAAGTTGTCATGAACTGGTGTTTGGCTCACAAGGTGATCTGAACAGATACATATTAAATCTCTTTCAATTTTGGCGGGCAAGTTTCTGTGTTAAAGTATTAAAGACAACCATGAAATGAGGTAGATGGTAAGAGTGACTTGCAGTGCCTTTGATTGTGTTCAGCATAGCTATGAGATTTTTGTCCTCCACGAGTCATAAGACATTTTTTCTCTTACAGTCCTGCACAAAAGGCATTTCTAAGGCCTCAGCACACAAATTGTGTTGCTTTGTACCACTGGGACATCCCTTTAGCAGAGCCACAGGTATAAAGGTAGAAAACTTTACTAGCACAATATCTCCATGGAAAGCAGACCTAATAAAGCAAATGGACCTGTGAAATCTGGTTCAAGCATTCATCTTTTTTTCTTACTTTCTTAGCTCTGTTACACTGACTCAGATCTTATTCCTACATTCATCAATTACCTGAATACAGAACTGCTTTGATTTCTCAATGCTTTAAATCCAGAGCTAATCTTCATTCACATAAACATTACTAGATTGTTTCACCCAGAGGCAGTCATGCTGCAATTACTCCATAGAGCTCTGATGGCTCCTAATAGTGTTGTATCATCTGTTTCAATGTCTTGCCTTTGTGCATTTCCTCTAGAAACCGATCCCAGCAAAGTCTGTAGTGGAAAAGGAGCTGTGACCCTCCGGGCATCTGCAGCCTGTGAAGAAAATCAGAATATCTCTTCGCCACCATGTCCTCAGGATGTGGGGCAACATGAAAGTAAGTGTTGTGGGTAAAAGGTTAACTGGCATGGGTAACTTGCAGTAATGTCATATGAGGTCAATGCAGGACCTGGGGGTGATCTTTTAGTGACTGTAATCCAAAGCACTAAGTCCCACAGTAGAGTCATAAGCCTCTTGGAAGGACAAAACCAGTGGAGGGAGACAGAGTCCTGTTCTCCTTTCCTGTGGGTTACTCCCGGGGTAAGTTTGTTTACAGCTCCCTGTTGATGTAAGGGGCACCTAAAACTATGAACTCTGCTGTTGCTGCTGTTTTGTTTCTTTTTTCCTAGCAGGCCCATTTTGCCTCCTTTTATGCCAGGCGTGAGGTAGAGCCGAAAGAGGCCGGGTGGCATTGCTGCCGTGGCTGCATTCGCTTGCGGTTGTCAGGGGAGCCAGGATGGTGTCCCAGACAGACAGTGTCGCCACAGAGCTCTCCAGTCTTTCAAAAGCAGATGTGTAATTACTTAATTGTGGGAGACAGGCAAAGCATAACAAACCTGGCTAGTGCCATGGGTCTGGCAGGGAGGATGAACTCCCAAAGGCAAGATGCCGGTAAGGGGGAAGGGGGTCAAACTTGCCACTGAAAGCAAAGCATACATAGTTTCAGGATTTATTGTTATAGGGAGGGTGCTTCCATTAATTCTAGCCCCAATGTGCTGCTTTCTGCCTCTTCTGTTCCTCCTCTTCTGCCCCACCTGTGACCTTCTCTCTTTTCATGCTTGCCATTCTCTGTTTCTTCATTCCTGTTCCCTATTGCCTCCCTGCTCTCAGTTGATGGCTCCATAAATTTCCAGCAGCCTGAATGGCAATGAGGCCATTACTATGGAAATGAGTCCATTAATACTTCCTTTGCTTACTCCCTCAATCACTTGATGAAATGCACTTTGGAACTGGAAGAGTTCTGTGCATACAACTTGAACAGCAAAATGACTAACATGGGGAGGAGTCTGGTAGGAGGGGGAGGTGAATAGGCAATGAGACCAACTTGTCTCAGTGCATGCAGCTGTAGGGATTGGGTTGTAAAATGACATCATTTTATACTCCCTCCCTCTTGCACCCAGACTTGGTCTGCAAAACCTGATCTATTTGTTGGCAGGTTAGCCATAGAGAGCAATGTTGATAAGAACAGGTATGTTGTTATGTTTTTGCTGAATACGGGGCCCTCCATTTCCAGTAATGTGTGGTATTTGGACTGCAAGTTGCAGCTTTTGAAAGTAGCTAGCTGGGCTGCCTTGTTGTCTCAGAAATAAGAATGTCAATGAACAATTGTTTCTTCATTGCTCTGAATGAATTGCCTTGTGTTTACAAAGGTCAGAAACAGGGAGGGCATCATGTTTAGGGCTGGTCTCTATGGTAATTAGGCAGCCCCGGCAGAAAGAATTTTGTGTTTGAAGTGAAGTAGCTCGATTCTTAACTTCAATTGGTACATGGTTTCTGTAAATGTAACTGTTTATTTTTTCCCCTTTCTTTTCCTGTATGCCTACCCTTCACCCCACTTCTTCCATCCCTGCTTTCCGTGAAATGCTTAGGTCTGGAGCCAGAAAACCCAGAAACAGGTACAGACATTGGCTATTTATATCGTTGCTTCTGTTGCTTTATTGGAAGTACTACTTGTTGCCTGGAGAAAAAAAAATCCTCCTTTCATTTCTTCAGTAACTGGAGGGAACCCTCTGTGATTTGAGATTTTCCTTCTCTGTAGATGATTGGAGATCGTCATCGTCTAACACCGATGCCAATGGGGATGCCCAACCATCTTCTCTGGCTGCCAAGGGTTATAGGAGTGTGCGCCCAAACCTTTCCCCAGACAACAAGCCACAGGTAAGCCCTTCTTTTGTGATGCTGAGGGTGATCCTTCTGGGTTCAAGCATTGGATTCGTGGTCAGGAATCAGTCCTGGGTTGAACTCCAAAAGTTGCTGCGGACTTGGGTAAGTTGCTGTGCCTCAGTTTTTCCTACCTGATGTCAGCAGAGTGCTGTGGTGATAGTGTGTTCAGGCACACTACATCTCGGTGGATGAAGAAGGAAGACAAAGCCATTTGTTTGCAAGGAAACGGTAAAGTAGCCATCTATTACATTTTCTTTTGCGTGTGGACAGTTTCCTTGAGGTCGCTGGAGGAAAGCTCTGAAAGCAGTTACCCACACCACATAAGAAAACAAGATATTGGGGAAATGGCTTTCTGTTTTAACACTAGAATTGATACAAGACTTTTAAGGTCATCAACAGAAATGTTGTTTGTACCCTAAAGTAAATTGTTAAAGATGATCTGTTAAGAGAATCATAGATTCATGCTTTTTCGTTTGAGTGGTTGGTCTGTAAGCAAGCAGTCTGAGAGCTGGTAAGGAAGCCTTTGTTTAGAAATTGCTTTCCTGTGTGAAAAGGAGCCCCCTTAAAACCTTATCCTGAGTCAGGGAGACTGATTCCATCCTCAGGAATCCCTGGCAATACCAGAGAGCAGACACCATGCCTGAAACTAAGTGGAGGTGGAAGAGAGCACAACTGAGATGAAGACATGGGAAAGGAG
Source organism: Nothura maculosa (assembly GCA_032353885.1). Taxonomy (NCBI): domain Eukaryota; kingdom Metazoa; phylum Chordata; class Aves; order Tinamiformes; family Tinamidae; genus Nothura; species Nothura maculosa. The sequence goes on from JAUBOD010001053.1 coordinate 2,335,809, forward strand.
CAAAGGTCTTTCCTAGAGGACAGATCTGTTTACTGCCTGAGGAGCACAGCTGTCCTGCAGTCACTTTTTGGTCATGTCAATGAACAGAGAGTGTACTGTTGCACATAATTCCTTACAGGATTCTCAAGGATAATTATTCAAAGTAAGCTGAAATGGAACAAATGGAAAACAGCAATCATAGTGAATTAGTATTTCCCAATGATAGTATGTAGTGGTAGAGTGAGGCTTGGCCTGACTCAGGAAATGGCAGCAGTCTGGACTCTCCAGGCGTTGTCCTTTGGTTAAGAATTAAGGAACAGAAAGGAATGAGCGTCTTCCAAAACCAGAAACCCTTTGGAGGAAATACCAACTCACTTCTCTATTTCTTATACACCTGGAAAGGGCAAAGGGAAGGAGGAGTGTCTTGAGGAAAGCAGATCTCACGATGGCAGCTGTGATTATATGAAGCCATCCTAGATCCATATCCATGTCATACAAATAGGTGCTGACCCAAAACCATCATGCCTAGATGAATTTTAAAGGTGGTATTTATTCAGATTTGAATATTTTAAACTGTTAAGGCCTCCTTATTCTCTGCTTTGAGTCAAGGATGTTTGTATAAAACTCATAGTATTGAAAGGGTTAATCTGCAAGAATGCAGGGAGCTACTGTTCACTGCGCTGGTGTTTGAGCTCTGCTCCTTCAGCAGTTTATTGGTTTTAGCTGTTGGCAGCAAAGCAGTAAATAAAATGAAACCTCTCTATTGCTAAGTTATTTATTTTGCTTCAGAACAATTTGGCTTTTGGTAAAAATTCACTGTGATAGGAATCAGAATGGCAATCAGCAAGCAGTTTTGGAGTGGTAACCTTCAGAAGCACTGAAAACAGTAAAACATTTTTTTTTCTTTACTGGAAGTAGAATTTCACTTTCAGCCATCTCGACTCAGGAGGCAAATTCTTATGAATTCATTTCCTTAAGAAACTTTAATTGTTCTGGTTTTGCTTAAAGCATTTTTAGGACTAAACACTCCTAAACATAATTTGAGTGTCAGCTTTTGCTGGGAACAGATGCTGACTTCTTGTTTAGCTAAATGCGACAAACTGTAGCATTCATGTGACATTTGCTTTTGTTAGTAGCGACACAGCTTCATAACTTCCATTTTTCCAAAGTATGGCAGGGAAAGTCTAAAGCTCCAAACCAGATTTTGCAATTCAAATGGCCCCAGTGCTGGGAAGTATTTGGTTGCACGGTCATGAGTCTGGTTTTAGTTAACCAGAATGTTAAATCCTTACTCAGGCTGTCTTGGGGAAATGGTGAATGAAGCCCGTCTACACAACAGTTAGCTGAACGTTAGCCCTGACAGAGGTGTGTGGACAAGGAACTGAGCTGGGTAGAGCTTGAGTGCCATCAGGAGCAGTGCTGGGGAGGAGAGAATGTGTGAGCTGAAGGATGTGAATGAGTTCTGCGCTGACCTTCCAGATACTATATTTACTTTTTATTCTTGCTGTATTAAAACCTGCTTAACCCAGATCTAATGACTAAATTCATTCTTTCAAATTATTTTTTTTCTCCTTTTTCCCTTTCATTTGGTGCTGCTTCTTCTCCCTCTTTCTTCTTCTGGACTGTGCCTGGCTGGGCAGGCCGTTGCTCCTCCCCGTCCTCCTCTCCCCAAAGAGGAAAGCTTTGCATGGCGTCCTCGCACTGACACTAGAGCGTCCAACCTCTTGCCAGTGCCCATCATGGACTGCGTGTACCCAAATTTACCCAAGCCTTATACACAGCGGGCAGCACCCAGCGCCAGCGCACGGAACTATTTCTCATCACCTACTCCCTATGGGGCAGTCCCCAGTGGGAAGCAAGGCTTGCAAGCGGGGCAGCCCCCTTCCTCGAGCCCCAAAGACAAGATGCATGCTAGCCAGCCACCCTTGGGAGGTTGCTCCGTGTTGTCAGACACATCATCCATACAATACACCCCTGCTAGGGCAGATCCCAGTAGTAAGGCTGGAATGAATTCCAGTCGTGGGACGAAAGCAGATAAAAAGGTCAGCAGACTATATGTAGCTTGTTTATCTAACAGCACTTGCTCAGCCACATCTGAAAATTCCACTGGCACCACACATGACCCGGCAGCCAGCACCAGTTTGGGCGCTGAGCTCACTCAAGCACCAGCCACCGACATTGTTTCCTCTGTAACAGATACTGGAAAATCTCTTCCTCCTCCTCCTCCTCCTCCTCCTATTCCTCCCAGGCCGTATTTTCACATTGTCCTCAGTAAAGACGCACTTAGTTCTGGTGCGGGCCAGCCCTCCTGGACTCAGTCGTCACCTTCGCAAGCTGTGAGGGACAGAGTGGTAGAAACCCCGAGCGCAGCTGCCAGAGAGGACAGGATGAGAAAAGAGCCTGACCTTACTCAGCAGCGGCAGCCGCCGTACAAGGCAATGGGACGCAGCATGGTACATGTTTTCTCCATAACCTTGTTTTCTTTCAGCTGTGTGAATGGTTCTTTAATTTAGTACAGTCTTTCCTTAATGCTTTATTCCACTTTTGCTGATTTCTGAGCATCTCTTGTTCCATCTGAATCCTATGGTCTTCTATGCAATAATATTTAACACTCCCCATATTGATACGTGGTGTTGGCGTGTGTGCGTCTGTAGGAGGTTGTATTGGGCTGGGTAAGCAGGGAGATGGAAAAGCAGCAAACTGTGATGTGGTGGCTAATGTGGCTCAAGTGATGGGGAAATGCAGAACTGTTCTGTGATTTGCTTTAGTCTCATTGCAGGTGGTAAGAGGAGCGAGGAGCGGGTGGTGAGGGGAAGGAAGGTTTTGTGAAATGCTCTGCATGTTCACAGAGGCCAGGGTTGCAAGGCTGAACAAATTTATCCTCCGTGAGGAAAGAAAATCTGTTGGGGCTTCATACTATTTTGGGTGCATCCTTGCATGACACTACGTGGCTGTCTCGAGTGCCAGTCTCCCCCATTGCATAACAACACCTTGTTTCCTACAGGATGCTACTGCCAGCAGCACTGCTCAGCCTGGAGTTATAGTAGTCCCCCTCCTCCAGGTTAACCCAGACAGACAGCAGCAAGAAGGCAGCTCCAGCACTCCACCACCGCCTCTGGTTCCTTTCGGGCAAGGCTCCGTATTCCCCGAGACTGTTTCTTCTGGCTCACCCTTGACTTTTCCGACTCTAGACGATTTCATTCCCCCACACCTCCAGAGGGGTCCCCACCATAACCAAGCACCCTCCGTATCTGGCACGTTACCCCCTGTTTACCCGAAACTGCCATCCTTCTCATCACCACCTTCACTTGTCCCTCCAGTCACGGGGGCTTTGCACAGGGGCTTGAAGCCTGAAATCACTGGAGTCATCTCACATACAGTAAGCTTGCCAAGTACCCTCCTCACCCTTCTCCTAAATCTGTATTCCCAGATTAAAATGACTTTCTCCTTGGCATACTAAACTTGAGAGAGGAGTGCTGACTCACTCCCTGCCAGCAGCATGACAGCTGAAACCTTGTTTATGTCCTGTACTAGTGCATGCAAGTTGCCTGCCCTATGCAGCTTGGGACTTCTTGCCAACTTCTCTCACGCAGCGTTCGCCTGTCTCCCTCCGTGCCCTTGTGCTAAGTGATGCACATCTCTGCAGCCTTCCACAGAGTGTGCTCAGGGTAGCCAGTTCTGTGTAGGCAGAATAGCTGCACCTGCCTGTTCTCCTCAGACTCTCTTAATAGCATCCTTAAGCAGGGTTTGAATAACATTTAAAGCAGCAACAGCAAGGCAGTGAAAGGTTAGAGCTGGCTTTCTATTCCACTTGGAGCCACTAGACCATCTAGATCTCTTTGCAAAAACCTGCTGAAATCAGA
>JAUBOD010001053.1:2353456-2363642 GCA_032353885.1 Nothura maculosa
TCTCCTTCATTTTCTGCATCCTCTTACATGTGCCACTTATTGTCTGGAATGAAGAATGGCATACTTTGTGATTGCCCGTTCAGTGAGCATCTCAGACCAGCAGATCAGGAGACCCGGTTTGCTGATGGAAAAGCTCTTCCTTGCACATCAGTTGAATACATAGTACCCTGGCCCTCTGAGAACACTCTTATGAGTTAAAGGATTAGAATAATTAGTTCCTCCTGTTATTTAGTGATAAAACAACAATGTTTCACCAGGGAGATGTTTCTCTACAGTTGGAATATTTAGGCAGTCAAGTTAGACCTAAGCAACAAAAGGCAACCTACTTGAAGTCCCTATGGTGTTTGTGGGCCAGTCAGGCTGGCTGTCATTGTGCCATGAAGAAAGCAAAGAATTAGTCATCTGTGTCTCTCCAAAGCCAGGGGAGAAAGCTGGGCATCTCAGTGGGCAGATTCATCCTCTCCCAGGTCAGTAGGGTAAGTGTGAGGAAGCGTGGGGTAGCAGTTCAGGTTAGATACCTCACTTTTGGATGGGGAATGCTAGAACAGGTAAATCCACATGCCAGTGCCAATCAAGGGGACCATATTACCAGCAAGTTCTGAATTAGTTGCCAGAATGAATGTGGGCAAGGTTAAATGGCCTGACTTTGGGGGCTTTTTCAAAGGTATTGATGGTCCTGCGCAGTGTGTTTGAATATACTACTTTCCAGGGAAGAATTGGATATGATAGGATGTGAACCCTGAATGCTTTGTGACTAATACTGTCCCAAGAGTTCCTGTGTGGACATAGCACAAAATTTTGCCAGTTTGGATTTAGTGCACTGTTCTTAGCCATTTTTATATAGACAGTAGTTGAGCTAGTTGGTTCACATATCTAGAAAAGGCCACCTCACCCCAGCATATGGCCAAAACAAAGAAGTTAAACTTGGAGCTGAACCCACATTAGACCTGCTGGCATTTGTGAGCTTATCTGAAGCTCACTGCCAAGCTGTTTCCAATAGTGAAAGATATGGTGACTTGGCAGTTCATTAGAGGTGCTTGGAGGAACCCCTGCTCTCTCTTTCTGTGGCTTCAGCAGCTGAACATGTCAAACTCCACCTGCTATAAATAAATGAATGTATGTCCAGAGCCCTATCGCTCCAGTTCCTCTTGCAGCAGGCTTCCTTCCTAGATTATAAAAAGTTCCCTGATTAAACCAGGATTAACGGGGGATGATGCCTGTCAAAGGAAAGTGTTTGTCTCCATGGAAACCACCGGTTTTTGGGCTAATTGGTTTTTCTTTCCTCAGGACTGACTGGGAGCCTCCTGACAAAAAGGTGGATACTCGAAAATATCGTGCGGAGCCCAGGAGCATTTATGACTATAAACCAGGGAAGTCGTCAGTTCTGAACAACGAAAAGATGGTAATGTCTGTTTTCTCCTAGTCTGTGCCTTGATCCCCTGGTTGTAGTGCACTCCCCAAGTGCTTGTGCAGTCCCATTCCAATATGATTCCTTAAGCTTAACTTACTGTGTATTTTCTATATATTTTGTTCTGAAACTGTTTTGCATAACTTTTAACATTGTCATCCTCTGTAAAGCAAGGTCCAGGGAGTCTGAGAGACCTTTTTTTTTCTTTTTTGAGTGTGCTGTTTTCTGTGTTAAGTATGGATCACTAACCCTAGTTTTTAATCCATGTTTAACACTGTGACCTGTTCAGCAGCTGGTTTGCCAGCTGTACTTTATCTAGGGCACAGCATTAGTTGATGTAGCAAGAAGGCATTATGTAATGAAGTAGGCGGGCTCAGTTTCTATTTCTGTTCCTCTTATGTCATTGCCTTTAAACTCATCACTCATTTTTAAGTGCCCATATTGTGCCCCATGGGGCTACCTGCTGAGGTGCTTTAAGAAATGCAGCCTCCCCTCAGCTGCCCTGTTCTTCTGCTAAACCCACCACTTCGGTGGCAGGGCTGGAGGATTTGAGTATGAGCTGGCTCCATAGCCACTCGGAGGCATAACTTGGAGCATTAACTGAGCTGGCAGCAGTTTCAGTTTGAGTTAATAAGCAGTGCTGTGAATTGCAGCAGCCAGGGGACATACAAAAGTCCCATTCTCCAGGCTTGGCTGAGGATGCTTGGCCAGGCCAAGGCAAGGAGGGGGTGCTGACCTCATCAGCCAGTCCTGCATAAGAGACCACAGCTCATCTGAGGTGTCCCTCGTTGGAGCAGGTGTGTCACACTGCAAGTGCTAGAAAGTACCAAATGAGATGATTACTGAATAACCAGCTAGGTACCTACAAGTGTGATTGTTCTATATGGACATTAATTTGGAGGATTCCATATGAAGGATGCTAAAAAATGTAACACCTTTTTTTTTCTGAAACACAAGAGTGAGCTGAAAATTGCATCAGTAGAAATACAGAACCAAGTCTGATCTGGGACATGGTGTTGGTGCTTTAGTGATTTTTCCTTTCCTCCAAATACAACCAAAGTCCATAGATTTTTAAAGATCATGCAGCCAAATTCACTTCACACCTTTATCACTTCATGAACTTCAAAAAGTCGCTCCTAATCAGGGCATGATCCATTGCCCATTGAAATCAGCAGTGGTTCTCTCTCAATTTCACTGGGCACTGGCTCAGCCCAGTGAAGAAGGGCCAGTGAGGAGTGGTTTGAACACACTATCACAGCTCCAGTTCTGCTGTCAATCCTGGAGAAAGATTTCTGATTATTTCAGTGGCAATTTTGTCTCACAGAAAACAGACAGGATTAAACCATGTGGCAAAAGATCTGCTTCATTGGTGCACTCGAGCCTTTTTGGGAGGTCTGGCATAAGTAATGGTACTGTTCACATGTTCGGACCTCATCAGATGTTTAATTGAACTCTTGAGTCTAAAAGCCACAAGCAGGACCATGACCAGTATAATTGAGAAATTTCTACAGAACTCATGCAAGATAAGAGGATACTATAGCTCTGTTAATTCCAGTGTTATGTTTTGAGCTTCTATGTGAAATCATAGATGATAGACATGGAAGAAAAGGTCTGCAAGTAGTGACTTCATGATCTCATTCATTAAATGCCACAGTAGTACAGTGTAATGACTAGTTCTTGCTTCATTTTTCTGAGGAGGTTCTGTGAGCTGCAAGAGATGCATGGGTATCTCTTGGCAATCGCATCCAGAGCTCTGATTATCAGGTGACTGATCCAAATCCACTGCAAAGAAGAGCCTTTCATTAATGTCAGAGAGCTATCTATTATATTCAGTAGACTATGTTGGTATGATGAGTAATTTTAATCAGAAGCTAATAAATTAAAAAATGGAGATGTTGTATTTGAGTATTTGAGAAATGTCCAAATACTTCTGTAGGTCCTTAGAGGTCAAATGTGAATGGTAAAGGTTCATTTTTCATATCTAAGCATTTCCACTTTTCAAGCATGAACTTTGAACCTTTTTGCTAGAGCTTTTTGTATGTGTGTGTGTGTAAGTGCAGAGCACCTAGTAAAATGTGGGGAATTTCCCCCTGCTCCCTTGCCTCAATAGCCCCGTCACACTAAGATTTGTCTCTGGACACTTAGGTGAATCCTCTGTGTCTGTGGTGAGATGGGGCAATTGGGAGCAGTGGGAGATGGACTTTTGAACATCACATATTTATACTTCTAGCCTGCTGAGATCCATTGTATCTAGGGGGGGGTACACAGAGATGCAGGAGTTAACTAGGTATCTTTTGGGGAGTGGCACCTCACAAAGCTGTGCAGAGGACTTTGCTCTCTGACGTCTATATCACCAGTGGTGGTGTTAAGCAGCTGCAATTGTTTCAGCTCTGTGTTTCATAAAGCAGATACTATGAACAAAATGGAAGTTTCTTTTCAACTGTACTGTTATCTGTCCTGTCTGGTTTTCCTTCATTTTGCCTTTGTCTGACTCTAACATTTATTTGTGAAGAAACCAGTTATATTGTCTCTGTACCCATCCCTTCAGAGATCTTTCAGGAATACACTCTCTCTGATTGTGTCCCTTTGATTCCGAAAACCACCTTTCGCTCTGTTTGCAGTGTGAAGAGCAGAGTTTCTCACATATTCATGTGCTGTTAGAGATGCAGTATTTTGCAGTATTTAATTCAGGTCTTAAAATACATTCCAAAAAAAAAAGGTTCTATATCTAGCCAATTAAAGATTAAAGAAATGATCAAAAAAAAGTACATGCAGCTTTGTATTTTTGCAATGAAAGTGGCTACCCGTGTGACTAGGGAACTGGTGGGGTCCCAGCTCTGTCACTGAGCTGCCCCACGATGCTGGGCAAGCTGCATGATCTCTTTCTATGTGTGTCTCCTAATCTGTAAACTAGAATCCCCTCATGTCTCTTTCAAGGATGCCACTAGGCTTAACTGGTGTTTGCAAAGCAGTTTATGACCTTTGTGGGACAGGTCCTTTAGAAATTCCAAATTATAAAGCTAAATATCCACAATTCAAAATGTAAACTATGGAATCTGCATCTCTAACAGTCCCTTTTCTGTGTATTCTTTGCATAATGTTATACTTCTCTTTCTTCCATTCCCCTATCACCAATTCCTTTAGACTCGGGATATAAGCCCAGAAGAGATAGATTTAAAGAATGAACCTTGGTATAAATTCTTTTCGGAATTGGAGTTTGGGAAACCGGTAAGTTTGATAGCTGCAATGACCAATAAAGTCAATCCTGCCTTTTCTTTTTTTTTTTTTTTTTTTTAACAATTGTCACGTCTCTTTGCTAAGCCCCAAACCTGGAACCAGCTGCCTCACTCATTTATAAACCTGGTTGTCCATAACTTGGTCCTGGTGCTGAGACGAAGCCCTCCATGAAGCCCTTTACAAACCTTCCTCACTTAACAACCAAATGGACCAACAGGCAATATTTTTAACATGCCATAGTCCAGCCTGCCTCTTTGTTGTTAATGGTAACAATAGTGCCCTGATCTCATTAATGATAGTTCCTTTCAAAGTGCTTATTCTCTCCTTTCCTAGCAAGATCCAGGAAACTGCTAATTCCCTGCTTGGTAGCCTTGACTCAAGGAACTTTAAAGCATTAAATTAACTAATTTCTTTCTCCTTTGGCTTCTAAACTGTAGGCCAATAATTTCCAGCTATCTGTAGGATCCAGCTCATGACCCTATTCCCTGCTCCTTATGCATATAGCTGCCTGTCACCCACATGCTGCAATCTGTGTTAAATAACCCTGGCCATTCTGTGAAATTAAGAGAAAAGTCTGAGAGCTTCATGCTTTCTTTTCAAATGCACTTGCATTGCCCTATGTATGAGGGGCTGCCTGTTTCATCTTCTTCCAGCCTGAGAAATTAAAGCTTACTTATTTGGTAGAACAGAGCATTTGGGGAGAGGAGCATATCAATGGACAGAGCTACTAGAAGAAAATGTTTTGAGGGTCTTCTGTAGCATTTTATGGCCTGACTCTCACTGGTTAAACAGCATTAACTTCATTATTAAATACTGCTGTCTGCTTTGATTGCACAAAAGTGCCAGTATCAGCTTCTAACATTTATTCAAGTGTGGAACTGTTTCCTCTTCCTCCTTGAGGTCAACTGTCAAATACTTTTGCAAAAAGCTTTTAAACATTGCTCAAATTTCCTTGCACATACAGCAAACCAGAAATATATTTTAGGGCTCAGTACTACCTTCACAGACTCCAAAGGCAGTTGCATGAGGATGCCAGAGGACAGTTTTCTCTTAAAACTAAGTTTTATTGTCTTTTATCACACAAGTGACAAAATTCCTCTGCACTGAACGTAGCTGCCTAAAGTCAGGTGCCCAGTCTGAGCACATCATCTAAACTGCAGAATATTTGCTGCAAAAAGTTGTGTTCAGAGGCCTTGTCACAGACCGCTCTGTTTTGTAGCTATGGGCCTTCTGTTCCAAGCTTAAAAAAAAGCCTCAACAACATTTGGGGTTAGAAACAAAGTGAGAAGGAACCTGCCTCTCTCTGCTCCTGTATAACAGTCGCACACCCTTGCAGGAGATGAAGGTTTGTCATCTTGAGGATGAGGTTCCTTTGACTGCTTCACACATCAGAGAAAACAGAGCACTTATGCCCTCAGGCCTTTCTAAAAGTGAGAAATCTGTTCCTTAGAAGTGCTTGTGCTTTCAGTTGTGGAGCCTTGGCCTTACTTTGGAAGAGGATGTCTCAGGCTGCATTAGCAATCCAGTTCTCCTCCAGCAGAACCTCGGTTTTGGTAGCAGGTTTCCCTCCTATTTTAAGGCACTGATGATCAGAGCTGCTTTCTACTGCTTTTACCTTGGAATGATTTCCCGTATCACCTTAATGTAGCTCAAAGCCATGCAAGTTTGCTCCCCGATGGGCTCTGTCAGCCCATAAATACATCAGGGCTGTTGTGCTCTGACATTATGCCAGGTATTGGAGTTGAAGCTGTCATTTCAGGATCTGAGAGATTCCTGTAGTCTGGAAGAAATTCAGCAAAGCTCTGCTTGAGCTAAGTCACCAGAGCCAAAAGAGACCCTTTACGTCACTTTGCTCTCATATTCGCTTGAGAAGACCAGACTTTTGTGACCAACTTTGGCTAAATGAAGCATTTCAATTTGCATTTCCTAGACCTGGGATTTTAAGAAATTCTTTATTTGGCCCAACTTTTTTATTTTTCTAGCACTACAGACCTCAGGCCTACATATACCTCAGGCCTACAACTTATAGGCCTGATTTCCCATGCTTTTGTGTCTTTATTAGCATTAACACGACACAGCCAGGAGCCACCTCAGGTAAAAGGGAGCACAGGAGTCTTATGGGATTGTGACTGATGTTCTCCAAACACCCAAGACAGACCAGGTTGTAATTTTCTGTTGAGCAAAGCGCGGGCGCCAGCCTAGGGCGGATGGAGTGACACGGCTCGTTCAGCATCACACGCCTTTCTAGGCAGCCCCACGTGCCCTGCACACACACACCTGGTGTCTCAGGGACTTGTAGGTTCAGTCTCTGCAGCGTGGATGCTTTTTCAGCACAATGCTGTGAGTCCCCCAACTTTGAAAAACTGCCCTCTCTTGCTATTTGCACATGCATAAGGCATCCACATCTTATTTGGGAATCTATATCTTCATGTATAGGCTGTATTTTTAAATACCTACTTCCAAAAGTTCCCTGTTTCCCACCCTCTCCACCAAAGTCCCTCACAAACCTGCCCCCCCTCCAAGCAGTGAAATAAAAAATAACAACTCTGCGTTCTCGTTGCCCCACAATGCCAACACTGGAAACTCAGCCCTTTGCTCACATGGTATGTATTCAGAGTGTGCTGGGGGTGGGAAGCTTCTCTCCCTGCCCTTTCTGAAAGGCCCTTGTTTTACCCTTCCCCTTTGAAAAGAAGAATGAGCAAAGCAAGTGCTTTTTTTGACTGTTTTTTTATTATTATTATTATTTTCCCTCCTCCTGTTTCCCTTGGTTTTGTTAAGAATGCCTTAACCACCAGCCGTGGGCTCCCTCTAGAGAGTGCGAAATCCCTAGGAGAATCTTGCAAAAATAAAAATGTCCTTGAACAGCGCTGAGAACAGCCCCTCCCAGACTGCATGCATGCTCCCTTTTACCTCCCGTGGTCTCTTGGTATTTGTGCTATAGCAGATTTATCCCTCTCTCTCTCTCTTTTTACTATTTTTTTCAGTGTTGATGCAATCCCCCTGTTGTACCCTCCCTCTGTTCTAATCCAGTTTCCATATTCTTTGTGATGTCTTTCCTTATCTTCATTTCCTCATTTCCTTCCTCTGCTTTCCATCAGCCTCCAAAAAAGATTTGGGATTATACTCCTGGAGATTGCTCTATCCTTACTAGAGAGGATAGAAAGGTAATTCTGTCTCACGTACGTTGTACTACAGCATCTAGTGTGTGTGTGTGTGTGTGTGGATATGTTTTTCGTAGCATTGCTTGGTTTTTGTGTGCTTGTGAGTGATTTTTTTTAATTGGGCTTGAGCTCATTAGCCTAACAATTAAATAACTAGCAAATTGATTTTTTAATTCCTAAAGTATAATCAGCCGTAGTTTAGATTGGTGGTTTTGCTGTCTTGACCTGCAATGATAATTATACTAACAACATATTGCATATTGTTACAATATTTTTTTTTACAGGTGGGTTTTAGAACTTTATGGTTCATAGAAGTAGATTCTAGCAGGCCTGTACATCTCTTGATCTTAAATGTTGAATGCCTAAAGCAATTTACCTCTGTAATAATTGAAACATGATTGATTAATTGCTAGTGAATTTCTATGTATTGTCCATACCATCTTTGTCTATTTTTTTCAGTTAAAAAGGCTTTTTTTTTTTTCAAAATTAACATTCCTTTGGTTTCCCCTAACCGTAAGCGTTATTTTCCCATTCTTCTTCTCCTTCTTTAACCAGACTGATCTAGAAAAAGACCTCTACCTCTACCAGACTGAGTTAGAGGCAGATTTAGAAAAAATGGAGAAGCTTTATAAAGCGCCAGATAAAAAGCTACAGAAGGTATTTCCTATTCTTTTCATGCTGCCAATCCCTGTTTCCAAACTCTCTGCTCTAATCTATTCACTGCTGGATGATTATTAAATGAGGTTGGGATAAATAATGGTTCTGACCGTTCTGACTGCATGGCTTGCTGTGTAGCTGTCAGAAATAATAGAACATGATGCTGAGAATCCGGCTTGAAATCCATTTCAGATACAGTGATTTCCTGCCTGCCCTGCTCCCTCTCAACCTCTCCCCCCGCCCCGTTCCCCCTCTTAGGGTTTGTTTGGAGCTCGGTGTCTGCAAAAACCCCTCTCTATTTTTCACATGAATAGGCAGCAGCAATCAGCTTAAAATTCTTGGTTGGCGTCACGTCATCATCTCGAGCCTTTCGAGCGTGCTGCCATCTACCCCTCCTTCATACGAGCCCTGCTCTCTGCTAGGAGCCCACGCCTCCCCACGATTTGGATATTCTCAAGAGATTCCACACAATTTTCCTTAAGCTGCACCTTGCCGTGGCCTTCTAGGGCAGGTCGGGCACTGCTGCTGTTCCCGAGGGCTGCAGGACTATGAAATGATAGATTAATTTGGTAACACGCCGTTTTTTCTTCTTTTTTTTCTTTTTTTTTTTGATTTTTTTAAATACTGTGGTGATTCACCAGGACTTGAAAAAGCTGCTTTTTCAAAACCAAGATTTGCTTTTTCTTCCTACATAGGAATCCTCAGATAGACAAGGGGAGACCAAATATAGCCTTTCTTTCCAAATTGCCTTCATTTTTTAAATAAGGTGCCTAAGAAGTGTTAGATGGATTTAAAGCAAGCGGATGAGAACTGGCTTTTGCTATTGAACCTGTGCAGCTGGCATTGCTTCTCTTCAGTAAGGAAACTAGACCGAAAATTGCTTTTCCTGTTAGTGCTCTGATACTCATTTGAACGCTGAGGAACGTATTGTGCTGCAGAAATGTAATATATCTTTAAAGCAAAGGGGGGCAGTGACTGGTTGGGGGAAAAGCTTGGGGAAATAGTTATAAGCATGTGTCTCTCCTGGTCATGGCCCAGCTGGTTATCTTCTTGCTTTTGGCTTTATTCTCAATGACTCATTTGCAGACAAAAGAATAGACGCTGTGAAAGGCATCGGCTGTGCTAAAACCTGTCACTGCCCTGAAGGAGCTCCAGAAAATTGTCGCTTCTATGCAGAGACATTGACAGCTTAGATTGCATTTAGACTCAAATCTCAATGTCTCCCCAAAACTAATACTCCAGCAATAGATGGGAAATTTCTTATGCAAGGCTTTTCCTTTCTCCTCGCGTGTAAGTTGTTTCAATGACTCCTTTGTTTGGACTTTTGCAGAATACAGCAGGTGTTGCTCCTTTGGAAGCTTCCACAGACCGATCTTCCTAGTAAGTTTTCAAATTGCTTTTTGATGTAATGTTTGCAGTCTGATGGTATGTGGGACAGGGCTGAGGATGTGGGAAAAGGGTTGGCTTTGTTTTTTTGATGATGCACATGTGTCATGGTACTTATGTGTGCGCTTTAGCTGAACCCAAATACATTTGCTCATTGATCCTGAGTAAAATCTAAAGTGATTACATGAATGATTGCATGGCTAGTTCAGAATTGCTGATTGTGCTAGAAAGCAATTTTAAAAAACAGATAAACAAGCAAAAATTGTAACTCTTTTTTCATGAAGTTTACAAATTGTCCCTAAACTCATGCAAATCAGATTATTGCCTGGCAAGAACT
>JAUBOD010001053.1:2363742-2375484 GCA_032353885.1 Nothura maculosa
AATTGTAACTCTTTTTTCATGAAGTTTACAAATTGTCCCTAAACTCATGCAAATCAGATTATTGCCTGGCAAGAACTGGGGTTGTTTCTGTTACTCATAAACGAATTAAAAATTTAGGTCCTGTTAGAGGTTTCCAGTTATGTGCACCAGATCAGAAGGATGCTGTTAATGAATGGCAGTGGTAGTCTAGCTTCCAGGAGGGGAAGGCAGCACTAGCACCAATAGTTCTCAGAAATGTAACGTGGTCCTCGTTTTGTGGGAAATAGATCATGAGCTGCATACTTTGACCATAAAAATGGAGAAAGCTTGTTTTGAAAGAAAATAAAATAGGGCCAGATTCTGGGCTGTGCTGAGTTATAGTCGCTGTGGAGCCCCTGCTGATCCCTTTAATTGGAGTGGACACTTAACGGTCCTCATAGGCGCAGTGATCCGCTCTGCATGAGAGCATTGTTGGGAGAGGCATGTTCTCCTCCAGATGTCCATTAAAATCACATGTGTTTGCCTCCCTGCATGGTTTGCCCTAGAGGTCTCCTGTGCTTATTTCAACTCCGTTCCCTGCTGTCTTTATTCATTTTGCAGGAAACTAGAACTGTTCTCATTTGTTGGCTGTCTCATCTCTGTAAATCAGATGCTTCTATGACTTTTTGACTTTGTTTTGGGAGAAAGAGAGCAAAACAATAAAAGGAAATCTTGGAAATTAGTTTAAGAATCCTAATTCCTGACTGCCCCATAAGAGTTACCAACCTTGTGAATCTTATTTTTGCTAGACAGACGAGGTTTGCTCCTGTGGTTGAAAGATGGTTTTGCTCAGCTTAGTCGTCTTAGTCTCACACGATACTGATGAGGAAACAACTGGTGATGGGGCTTTGCCCAATGACTCCTCTTACTCCCCAAGGTGTTTGCTCAGAAGAGGATCATTGGAGCCCTTTGGTTTTTAATGAGGAGAGTAAAACACTTCCACCTCCCAGGAGGGGAAACTCGAGGGAGCTGCTGTTCCCTGCAGCAGCTGGTCAGGTTTTCTCAGGATCCTGATAGAACCATTGGGATAACCCACATAAGACAACATAGCTCTGTGGATACGTCTCTAATGACTGCCTAACTTGAAAAAAAAGTGACAGTATTATTCTTTGGTCCTGTTTTTCATTAGCTATTTTATCCAGATAGTAATTTATAGCTCTGCACTCCTATGACCTGATTGTCTTTGTCTAGAAAATAAAATCTTTTTCATCCAGACATTATGTAATTCCACCCCCATAACCAGTCCACTGATGTATTTCAAAGCTTTCTGTTTATCCTGTAAGCACAGTATCCATCCGACACAACCAGATGCATTTACAAATTCATCCTCGCACACGCACACATAACCACAAGCACCTCCACACTCACTTAAATTTGCATCTCCAATGGACATCAGGAGGTAAAACAGCTTTCAAAACATTTCCGTGAATTGGCAAATGACCTATTTTAAATCTTTACAGCAGGCATGCCTTGGCCCCAGAATGGCTTTGCATGTAAGTCTGTATCTTATTCTGAAGAGTCTTTTTTGAGGATGAACAAGAACTGTTAACAGATGAATCAGGTCTTAGGAAAACACTGTTAGTTTGATTGCTTAGCAGGTCTTTTGTAGCTGGAAAGACAATTTATACCACGGCAATTCTGGTTATGTTTTTATAGAAAATAACTACAGAAATCAGATGTGGGACCAAATGGGTATTTAGATTCTTAACTGAGGAATTTGTAATAAATATATCCAGTTTATAAAAGCCTAACAAATTAATTCTGTCTGCTTTTAATATGCATCTCAGAATCCAGCATTTTGTTTGTACATGTGTGCAGTAGACTTGGAGTTCAGGATTCTGTTTTCCTACAGAGAAGCCTGAGCCAAAACTGGACTAAAGAACTGTGCCCTGCTGGGACTCTTCTTGCAGTGCATCCATAGTGGGATCCTGCTGCTTCCTTGCACCATACTGGTGGGCTTGGAGAATTGCCCTGGCAATCTTGGCCCCTCAGCTGGGAGGCCCAGTTGGCTGAGGTGGATTCTTGAGTAATTGTGCTTTGTAACCAAGAAAATGGCATGACCTGCACACAAGGAGAGAGGACTGGGAGCTGCAAGATGTGTCATCTGCTTGTAGCTAGCCACTGAGTTCCTGTGTATCTGTAAGGAAAGCATGTAGCTGCTCTGTGACTCTTGTTTTCTCATTAAAAAAAAACAGAGCTATGCTTTCCTACCACCTATTTCCTGTGGGACTGAGCTGAGACAGTTCCTTTATGCAGAAAATGCTAGGGTAGTGCAAACCCTAGAACAAAATTGCAACGTAATCATATCCTCTTCATTTGGCAGTTCTGCCAGCCTGAAGCATCTGTTCCTTAGGCATAGTCCAGCTTGGCTTCATAAGTGTGGTTTCTTTTTGCTTTTCCTGATGCTCTCAGCACACAGAAGTAACCCACCAGTGTTCTTTCCCCTTTTTCCTGTTTTGCAAACCGTTCACCAATTCCACGTATTCGCCCAGCTACCAAGCAGTGAAGCGAGAGTCAGAGTTTGCACCGGGGGACCCGGCTGCCTTGGAGAATGAAAGGCAGATTTACAAGAGCGTGCTGGAAGGTGGAGATATCCCATTGCAGGGGCTGAGTGGTCTGAAGCGACCCCCTAGCTCTGCTTCCACAAAAGGTAGGTCAGCAGCACACTAACCTCTCTCCTCCGTTGTGCACAGGTTATCAAAAGCAAGGCGATACAGGGAAGATTCCTGTAGAGTTTGGAATCCTATTCAAGGCAACCAAGGGTTTCTCTGTCCTTCTTTACCATCTCAGATCTCCCTATCTTTTTCTTCTTAGCCCCACATTGGCCAGTATTCTTCATGTCCCCTTTATCTGATCCAGGTTACTCTTCCCAGCAGGGACCTACTCCCTCCGTTCAGTACAGCAGGCACTTACCACTATTTCCCCACACCCTCATGCTCCTCTTCTGGGCTGCTCAGTCTGGGCCTTGCTCTCCACTCGCTCCCTTGGCCTCATCACGCCGGAGCCCTCGCTGCCTTCTCTGCTTTTCCCACTGCAGTATCTCAGCAGGCCACACCAGGCCTTGGTACCTGGCGGCCCTTGGGTACCTGGCACCATGGACTGAGCAGCCTCCTGCCCCTGAGGGCTGTGCAGGGCACTGGGCACCGCAAACCTGGCAGTGCCCCTCTAGTCTGAGAGAGAGCAGGGCAGCAGAAACTGCTGCGTTCTCCCCCGTGCTGCCCCCATCTCTGAGCCTATTTCAGCCTAAAAATGGCCTGAGCTGAGGAGAAGACTGGGAAGGAATTCACTGTGTTTCTGAGCTGCTCTTCCTCAAAATATTGTATCACACTAAAAAGGTCTGTCTGTCTCCATCTTCCAGCTGTTTTTCAGCATTATGTCAGGCCTGTAGGGCAGGGAGTCAAACTGGATCTGAACAAAAAAATCTGCTCCAAAATTACCATTGAACCTGAATGGTTATTTTAACACTTTAGTTTGAACTCAGATCAGAAACAAACCTAAAAAAAAAAAAAGCTCTGCAGTTACAACTGCAGAATCCAGACTGGATCTAACCTGAAAAGTGTCCCAATTTGACTCACTGATATTTAAAGTAAACATAGCCCAGCTACACTGTCTGGAAAAGACTCAGCTTATTCCTAGTATGGGGAATCTCTAAGCAGGCAGCTCTTGGGCAAGGCCAGCTGACAGGGCCAGCTTGTGCAAGCACGATCTGCCCTTGCTGTCCTTCTCCCTCTCAGGAATAATCTCTCTGCACACATTATACCACTGTGCAAGTGGGTATGATTACAAGCTCGATATTAAGCCATTTTTGTGACATTAGTGCCTCTGCGTTCTTGCTAACACTCTGATGCTTCCCAGCATTGAGGTGCCCTTCTCCATGGTGCCACAGCTTCTCTGGAAGCTGAGGATACTCAGCACTTTCTGGGATGGTACCTTCAAAGTGCTCCCAGCTATGTATCTCATTTTAGAAATATTAGCAGCGCTCACCTACTCCCACATGCGCCGCTTGTTGTGCTCTGCCTTTCTGCTTTTCTTTAATTTTTTGACCTTTGTTTTTAAAAGTGCATTTTATGAAATCCAAGCATGTTTTCTCTCCTTTTTCGATGGCTTTCTAGCATTTAAGCTAACAGGTTGTATTTATTTTGTTCTGCATGCTTACCAGTGGATCGTAAAGGTGGGAATGCTCATATGACTGCACCCTCTTCAGTTAATAGCCGAACCTTTAACGCTAGTCATACCGGTATGTTAGGTCACGCATGTAAACATAAGAAGCCCTTATCAGCTGCAAAAGCCTGCATTACTGAAATCCTCCCTTCTAAATTCAAACCCAAACTAGCAGTCCCAGCTGCTCTTGTGCAGGACAAGAAGGGTATCTTGCTGTCTCATGAGAAAGCTCAAAGCTGCGAAAACCTTCGTAGCTCCGCTGCCTTGTTTGATAATAAAAAAGCTTTCATGGTAGACATAGGGGAAGGCATAGAAAACATGCTGATGAAGTCCAAGCAGGAGTATGCCATCAAATCTGGCAGTACCATGAGCCTGCAGGAATATGGCACCAACTCTGGGAAAGGCTACCTGTTCCCTGCTTCCAGGAGGAGTGGGATGGAGTTTACCATGCTGTATAAAGACATGCACCAGATCAACAGGTCTAGGATCCATCTGGACACAGTCTCCTCCTGCAGCGTGAGGGATATCGCATCTCAGTTTGAAAATGAGGCCAAGGATAGGACGGAGCACAGTCTCAGCCAGGGGAATTCAGAGCAAATTCCCAAGCACACAGTTTCATCTCGTATCAGTGCCTTTGAGCAGCTGATCCAGAGATCCCGGTCAATGCCCTCACTTGACTTTTCGATTGGACAAGGCAAATTTCCCAGTTCTCTTCAGTCTAAAACTTGTCTAAGTTCTGCCTACTCTGCAGAGTCTGTCCTGGATTTGCCAAAACCCCTTCAAGAGGAGAAGGATGCTGCCAGCTTGGCAGATAAATCCTCCCACTCCTGCAGCAACGTGGAGGACACCGCTTCCGATGTCAGTGATGCCCTCCCGATGGACACACTTTCAGCTTGCACAGATGAGATAGATCTCCTGTCAAATGCTTCCAATGACAGTGGCAGCAGCAGCAGCAACCACAATGGGCCTCAGAAATACAAAGTCAACAGATGCAAAGGCACATGCCCAGCTTCCTACACCAGGTTCACTACCATCCGAAGGCATGAGCAGCAGCAGTCCTCCAGGAACACTGATTCCAGAGGGGATGTCTATGGGGACAGATCCACGCTCCCCAGAAACGTCTACCTAATGAGCCCTCTCCCCTTCCGCTTGAAAAAGCCCTTCCACCACAATTCCAGGAGGACTCCACCCCTGGACTGCCCAGGAACCCCATCTGCACCCAGCCCCGAGAGCCCCAATGACCCCGTGCAGCTGCAAGGCAGCCCAGGAGACAAGAGTCACTGCTCCCAGCACGGACCGTGCTTCAAAAGCAGACCTCTGGCCCCAAAGCGCCGCTCCTCCTTGGACGTTGTGGAGAAGCTCAGCCGCTTCCCCACCGTGGGATGTGGCCAAGAGCGCTTCCTGGGCCGGGCTGCCTCTCCTGGCTCCTTTAACAATGGCAACCCTCTTCCATATGCTCTCTATCCCAGCTTGGACACAAACAACAACCCGCAAAGTGAACTTGGGACATACCTAGGAGGTGGCTTTTTGTGTTCTTTACCCGTGTCCCTTCATCTGTCTTCTTTCTTTACTTTCTCCTCCCCTTTCCTTCACAACCCCTGCATTTTTATTCCCTGCTTTTGCATCCCCTGACTCCTTTTTTTTCCCCCAATATGTCTAATGTCCTTTGCGTGTCTTGCTGAGAATTTATGTTCAGGGCTTGTTAACAGCTGCACTTCTGAGAAACGATTTCCGCTGCCTTTCTAAACGCATCAGGCACAGTTTGTCTCAAGCAACTCCTGGGATACAAGAATCTCAACATGAGATACTTCTAGTCCTGTATCATTTGCATAGTTTGGTACATAAAACAAACCCAGATGATTTGCTTTAAGGAGCAGTTTCTCAAGGTCTAGTTGTGTGTGTGCGTGTGTGTTAAACTTTCCTCAATAATGAAATATTACATCTATTTTGTTGGCAGCAAATCTTTTCACAAAGTTCTTACGGTTTTACTCATTCCTGTACCTTTATTTTCTCCCTTTTTTGGATTTAAGTTCACAAGTACAGCCCAAAAGGGAAGAAATGAAAATGGACAAAATACCGACATTTGATCGACAATTTGGTCAACAGCAATTGAGATTTCTTGCTGCCCCTAGTAGAAGCCAACTGTTGAAAACCCTCTTTTTTTTTTCCTTCCTTTCTGTTTATGCTAAATACATCCATGTGTATTTTAACTGCCTTATGTTGTTTCAAAGTAGATTCAGAATCACCAAGGCATTTTGCACCAGTCGATTACATGGAAACTCCAGAAGAAATTATCCGCAGACGTCACGATGATAAAGAGGTAATGCCCTCTTTTATAGCCTGAGAACAATAGTAGCAGCATCACATGCAAGAATTATGTTGGAAGTTACAGCAACAAGTTGGAACTAGTGTGTTTGAATCTTAATGCCACCTCTGCTACTGATTTACTGTATGACCTGTCTGTGTTTTAGCTCATCTGATATTTAAAATGAACCTGATGGTATATAAGGACTTTAAAGAATGTAACAAGGTTGGAGATATGTGTAAGATGTAGTACAACACATCAGTTTTTCGTGGATTAAATGGTTGTTCTATAAGTGAATATGTTTTTATTGCTTTCCCAGCAAGCCATTCAACCTGGTGAGAATGGGCTGGTCTTGTGGGGAGCTCAGGTTTTGAGTAGCCAGTGCAGGCTACTTAAAGCTTGTCAGAAAATGTGAAGTTCCCCTTGGGTGAAAACTAAAATTCTTCATGATATCTCAGGTTGTTGAATACAAAATGTAACATCCCTTCAGAAATGGTTGGCCAACATACATATGAGCTGAAATATTAAGAAATCTATGCAGTATTTTTTTAAACCCTGGTTATATTAGAACTATAATTAACTAGTTGCTTTCTAGGAAGCTGCTAGTTTTCATTGTCTGAAAAGACCAGAAAATGAAACAAAATGATATTTTCAATGTAAAAGCATATTACTTTTCTCCACTTAAAAAAAGTATTTGTGTGCTTTGAAATCTGATAAGACCTGCTTTTATTTTCAGTGTGAAAAAATATATTTTTGCTGTCTTCTTCCATGAAACAGCTAAAAAAAAAACCCAAAAATCCATCAAGAAAACGCATGGAAGTCAATGTGAGAAACTCCTTGTTGGCCAAAGGAGGTTTGGATCGGCCCTCTGCATTATCAGAAGTCTCCCCTTATCTTAGAAACTCTCAGGACCTGACCCAAAACACTGCTGATATCCGTCAGCTTTGGATCAGGTCTTCTCTCTGAGCTGTGTTTCAGATATATCACAGATATGTTCATTTTATGCTTGCTAAATCAGAGAGGAGCCTATTGTGTAGTGAATAGAGTCGATGTTTTATGTGCCTGTAAAGCCCCAGCTGTTTGCTGGGACCTCAGAAGTTTTACTGAAGTCACATTTGTGGCAGCTGTCAAATGCCCTAAACTAGATGATTTACCGCCCATTTTATGCAATTTTATGGCAGAAACTTTTAGAGGACCAGAGACGGCTTAAACGTGAGCAAGAAGAAGCTGATATTGCAGCTAGAAGGCACACAGGGGTTATTCCAACGCACCATCAATTTATCACTAATGAGCGATTTGGGGACCTCCTAAATATAGACGATACAGCAAAGAGGAAATCTGGGTCAGAGGTCTGTTTTAGTTACCTCAGTCTGCTGCTTGACCCAAAGCAATATTTGCCTCTCACGATGTTGCGCTTTAGGCCGACATTAGCTCTCCAGAGAATGTTGTTTGTTTTTTTCTCCACCTTTCCCCTTTCCCATTCTGGCTTCATTTAGAACCGCTTTGACTCTTACGCCTGGTAAATTAATTGATATCTCTAGACCAAGCTGCATATGTTAAAGCATGCCTGCTGAGAATTGCTGGTGCACACCTGTGATGCATGTCTTTAAATATCAGCTACTTTTAGTGAATCAAAGGCATTTTACATCCTCTGCATCATATTCCTACATTGTCTTCTTGTCTGTGCCTTATGCTTAGAATCTTCATGTCTCGTTGATCCTGGCCATGTGACTCTCATAGTTTTTTTGTAGAAGTAGATCATTTCTTCTCTTGACCGATGCTTCATGTCCTCCAGAAGCAATTGGAGGAAGTCCCAGCATGTTTCACTAAGTACAACACGATCAGCTTCTGAAAGGGACAAAGGGGAGGAGATGGTGGGTTCTCCCTTGAGCCAAAGGCAGTTGGTACTTAGGTTGGTTGTGAAACTTGGTGTCTCAGCTCAAGCCCATTCCTTGCCTTATGGATGGCTGCCATGGCACTTAACTGCTGCTGTGTTTCACCTAGAGGTAGATGATGGTGTTTCTGTGACAGTGGGAGAGATTTATAAGCCTTTTGTTTATATAGTGCTTTCCAATCCTTTAATGCCACATGAATATAACTACCTCTGTGTTTTATGTTTTATTACCTTAATGGCTTAAAAATACCTGAATATTTTAAGGCCATTAAAAACCCAGCCAAGTAAATCAAATTTTAATGCCTAGACCCGCTGCCAACATATCCTCTTAGGTTTTACAACCTAAGACAGAAGACTTTTTTTTTTTTGACACATTGCTTAATTCAGTCATACTTTCTCCTCACCTTTGTCTCTTTCCTACAGTTGATACAGGTCTCTTTGGGACAGATTCTCCTTTGGGATACAGGTCCCCTTGGGTCCCTTTGCAGGATTTAGTAGGGTTAGTAAGTGCCACATCAAATAAAACCCCACTGCTTTTTTCCAAATTTACCAAATTTTGCCTTCTGTTTTGCATGTTAAGGAAAGTTGGTCCCAAAGCCCCAGTTGCTAGTTACTGGAGTGGTTGTTGCATCCACCAAGGTTTGTCACATATAGCAGTTTACTCCTGTTAGGTCCCTTTTCTTTAGAGCTCCTAGTTACTGTTACCAGAAGTTGTCCCTTTTGCCCTAGCGGGGAAGACCCATGCAGCACATCTGAACTGTGGTACTAGTTGCAAACATGCTTGTAGCAGAATACCTGCATTTAAGTTCATCCCCAGACTAATGTTAGCTGTAGAAGAATTTGAGTGCTTTTCCTCAGAAGAGAGTTGTTATTTTAATGTGTTTATTTTCTTGATCTTTAGATGAGACCTGCTAGAGCCAAGTTTGACTTCAAAGCACAGACGCTAAAGTGAGTATAGCTCATTGTGACTGCCTTGGGTGTTTTTTCTGTCTTTGCACCCTAGGGTGCAACATTTAACGTTTTATTGTTAACAGGGAGCTTCCTCTGCAAAAAGGAGATATTGTTTACATCTACAAGCAGATTGACCAGAACTGGTATGAAGGTGAACACCATGGCAGAGTTGGCATCTTCCCACGATCATACATAGAGGTAGCTGCTTTCCTTGGAAGTATTTTCTTTGCCCACTCCTTTTCTGGCAGTGACCAATTTCTGAGCTTTTTTCCTGTCTCTCACTTGGTTTTGTTTGTTCCTTCTAGCTACTTCCACCAGCTGAGAAAGCTCAACCCAAAAAGTCAGCACCATTGCAGGTGTTGGAATATGGAGATGCTGTTGCAAAGTTCAATTTCAATGGGGATACCCAAGTGGAAATGTCCTTCAGAAAGGTAGGACTGTTGGCAAGCTAGTGAACTGAATGCAGACAATTGCTGAAGGTTGTTAATGCTGGTAGCTTGCAACATTTCCGAATGAAGTCTCTAATAAAGTTAACACTTTTTTCCTAAATATTTTGATGGAAAGATCCAATCTCATGACCCTTCTATTTACCTCATAGCAATTAAGTAGTGCATTACAGTAAGAATGTTGCAGACAGGCTGGCCTAAGCAGTGCTGTTTGCTTCCTTAGGGCTAGCTGAGAAGGTGGTTTGAGCACAGTGCTCTGCTGGGTGAGGTATATATTTGATGACTGTCATTCTGGTTTTCATTTTTTACATTTCCTTTGGCAAGTGTGGTCTTAAAAATGTGAGATGAGCATAACAGTACCCTGCCTGGGTTCACAGCCCAAAACAGCACCAGAAGCTCTACATTTTCTCTTCCTCTGAACAGCAAAAAATATCATTCCCACAGAGAGTTTAGGTTTTGAGCAACATAAGTGAGGAATAAGGGAGGCTGTGAGCCACAGATTTTTTTTTAACCAACTGAAGCAAGGTTAAAAACTTCATCTCTTGTGGAATTACGACATACCCTGCCATTTCTTCCCACAGGGTGAAAGAATCACATTGATTCGACGCGTGGATGAGAATTGGTATGAAGGAAAAATCTCTGGCACCAATCGCCAGGGCATCTTCCCTGTCACTTATGTGGAAGTGCTCAAACGGCCTGTGGTCAAGAATGCCATCGATTATCCTGACCCACCAATGTCCCTCTCCCCTAACCGCAGCATGACGGCTTCACCACAGGTATTTGGACTAGATGCAGCTGCTTTCTGAGCCTTTCAGAGCTGTGGGATGTTGTCATTGCTGCTCAAGAAATAACAGCTGAGTGAAGTTCTTGCTAGCACTACTGTCTTACACAATAGAACTGTGTGCTCCCTGCAGTGTGCTGCAACTGCAGGGAAAGGTCATGCTTCATCCACCAGAGAAATTAATGACTAAGTCATTTGGGAATATGGAGACTCAGCTTTTCACCTGTGATCTGCAGCTTGAATTCAGGTCAGGGAGAAAAGGCTACAGCTCATAGCCCTCTGAATGAATTTCACTGTTAGATGGGATGAATTTGTGATTCAGTTTTGTTGAGTGGGTGTTTGTTCTTGATACAGATTTTTATTATGATTATTAAGATGATCTTGTGGAGTGTTATATTGTGTTGACTCATTCTCTCTATCCCAAGCAGCTTGAAACAGGCCCTACCCTTTCTCCTAATTGTCCTAGATAACTAATATTTTAAGGCACAGAGTCAGGATTGTGGCCTCTGTTAATTGCACTTGATGCTAAGTGAACTTGGATTTTGAGAGTGGCAAGTCTGGGATCTTTCATGACTGTCGTTCACTTCAAACCATACTGCAGTTCAAAACGGAAATCAAAATGGCAGCAGGGAATTGTGGAATGGGGAGAATAAGGGAGTCCCAGATGTTTGTTGTGGAGGACGTATCAGGGAGACAGTGAGACTCTAAATCCTTTTGTTTTGCTCTCATTCTGCAAATACTCAATGTTGAAGGTCAGCATACGTGCCTGAGTGGAGCCTGTAAGATTCTGGTGTGTCCCCTGTCTCACTATGGGACCAAAGCAAGATCATTTGTAGGTCCGGACTATAAGGAAGGACTGCAGAGAGCAATGTTCAGGAGGAGGGGAAATAGGGTGCCAGATGGATGGGTGATATTGCCATGACCCGTGTCCAGTGTCTGTCTGGATCTTCCCTAAAGAGAGAGTTTTTACTCTTTATTTTAATTCATTTATATTCTTTATCATATTCCTCTGTTAATTTATGATATTTTATTATATTTGGGCTTGGCCTGTGTGCCACTAGCTCTCTGCAAGTTTATCCCTTTGATAGAAGGGATTGTATCCACCTTTTGTTGTTGTTTTCTCTGCTATTCTTTAGTTTCCCCTCTAGTAAAGCCGTTTTCTTGCTTGCTTTTTGGCCTAACTTGG
>JAUBOD010001053.1:2399499-2415062 GCA_032353885.1 Nothura maculosa
GGAGAGGAATGTTTATGCATGGGCATTGCAAACATGTCCTCTCTTGTTCCGCGCCCACTGTCCTCCTCGTCAGGTTTCAAGCTGCTCTTCCCCAGTCTTGGCTCTCAGCATAAAATAAACTACTACAGCTTTTTTGTTTGAAAAATGCGCTGTCACTCTGCCAAAAATGGTGAAGGTGAGTGAAGTTCTTTAAAAACTGCCAGGATGAAGGAAGTCAGAGCTGCTAGAAGCTCAGGGAGACGAAAAGGAGACAGAGAGGGAAATATCCTATGTTTCATTTGTCAGGTTCAGCTGCACAGAGGCTCCCCGTCCATGTGCTGCCCATCTTCAGCTGTGCAGACAAGCGGTGCAAAGAGAAAGGCTTGAATTGGTGTTCTAGGAAATCCGTGGAGTCTGTTGACTCACTTAGGTTTGTTTTTTGCTTCCCTGCCAGCGAAAATTTTCCAGCTCTGTCATCTTACTAATAATTCTTCTGGCCTTGGGAAAAGCCTGATGCTCTGTGTGCATTTATATATGGGCAAGACCCTTTGCGGCTGCCCACAAGCTCTCCGGGATGGCTTGGTGCCACCAGCCCTCCTGGGTTCATGCCGGGAGCTCTCACTAATGCACTTAGTAAATGCTTTTGCTGATGCATTAGTGCATTCAGGCTTATTTTGCAAATAAAACCTGTGGCTTGGCATACTTTTACAGCTTCTTTTCTGTGTGGCAAAAGTAGTTTACTCTGGAGCTGGCTGAGGGAAGAGCAGTGCAAGTCTGAGCTGTCACATGTGTTGAAACCTCACAGCTCTGCAATGAAACTGCCCGTGCTGCGCTTTTGTGGCTTGTTTTGCATAGTCAGGGTTACATCCAGGCCTTTCACCTAGAGTGGTTGCATGAAGGGAGACCTTAAATGCAAGGGGCAGAGGCCACTCTGTAGAGAAATGACTTTGAGTGCTCTTGTCGCCAGTGAGCCCTGAAGTGCTGCTGTTAGGCCCTGTGAGGGGCTGCATGCAGCCCAAGCACAGGTATTAAGCAGGCTCTGCTTGCCGGGGGGCAGCAAAGGCCTTGCCAAAAGTGGCTGCTGTGTTTGAATGCAAGGGTAGGTACTTTGCAGCTGCTGTAGTTGAAAAGCCAGTTAAACAGGTGCCTCTCTTCCTCAGTAGCTGGAAAGCTCTTTTGGTAGTCACCAACCATTGTGAAAAATGCATGTCTGAAACTCTGTGGTAAGAGGCATTCCTTAGGCCTTCCCTTGTTCCTCAGCTGTCAGTGCAAAAAAATGCTCGATGGCTATCAAAGCTTGTGTTGTGCAAGGAGCTCTTCCACATTTACAGCTTTAATTGCTGCTTTGGCATCTCATAGTCATGTTCAGTCCCATGTTTGTGCCCCTCTTCACTTATTTATGCAGTTTCTGGTGCATTAGGGACCTTCTTTCCCAGCGCTGAATTCCCCCCTCAAGCCGTGGCCCTGCACTGCATGCAGAACATCAGTAGCAAAGGCAAGGCACGTGTGCTGTTTATGTCACGCCATGTTCAAGCCGGGCTTCTTGAAAAATGTTGTTTTATAAATACTTCTCCAGATTCCTGTGTTGACTTGCATGCAATTTCCCTCCTCTCCTTCATACCAGTTCCTTGCAGACCAAGCTAGCTGCTTCTATGTGTGTATTCCAGCGTCAGAGAAAATTCCTTCTTATCTCAGGCCTTGGTTTCTGCCTGGAGGAAGCAGTAGATGGCTTTTCAGCAGTGGGGAGCGCAGCCCTTCTCTTTCTGGCATGGGATGCACCCAGGAAGGTGCCTCCCTCTCGGTGCCTCCTGCTCTCTTTGCACTGTACTTGGTGCCTTAAATGGCCCATGGTGGGGGCAACCACCAGGCTCTTCCACAGCTGTTGTGGACACAAAGGGGACTTTATCCTCCCGGCCTTACAGGGTGCGATATTTAACCTTTCTGTTTGGATAGCCTGTAACTTGGATAGAAAATAAAGCCTGCAGTGACCTTGCTGCTTCCATTTATATCCAGTGACAAATCAGAATGGTAGTGGACTTGGAAACGAACTTGTGTTTTTTGCATTCCTATTAAAAGGGGAGAAAAATCTGCTCAAAATCCCTTTGGCTGCAGTAGTTGGCCAGAGCTCCTCTGGAGATCAACCTGCTGTGCTGCCTGCATGCCGAGGGCCAGGGGAGCGAGTGTGAGCGCCCCAAGCCCTAGCAAGAAGGATTTTGCTCCGTATTCACTGCCTTGCCTTGAGCTTAGATTTGCATGTTGAATAAGGTGGAAATATGAGAAAATGCAAAAGAAATGATACCTCAAAAGCAGCTAGAAATGTTATTAGGAGGCTACATTAAAGAAATAAGCTGGTCATGCAGCCGTTTTGCTCCTGTGTGCCCCAGCTTGGCAGGCAGCAGTGTCCAGGTAAGACAGGTTGTTGGGTTGGGTGTTGGTGCTGCAGCTGGACTCGCAGGAAGGGATAGTCTGGAGTCCAAGGCTTCTGTAGCTGCTTGCCAAGGATCATATCTGGTGTGACCCATGTCTTTGTGCTTCTCCGTGACAGGAGGTAGAGCACAACGGAATTATGTCAGGGGATTTATTGTGTGAAGTCCAGAGTATAATAGATTCAATCGCACATAAATAAATGCCCTATAAAAATTCTGCCTCCTGTCTCCTTCCAGTGAGTTACCGTCTAAATGTAAACTTTCAAATACTAATTCAAAATACTATTTTAAAATACTAAAACATCTAAAATATATGCATACATCTCAGTCAGGTTTGGGTTGTTGGCTTTTGTTTTTTTTTTAAAAAAAGGCTGTTGTACAGCTTTTGGATAAATTATATAGGCCAGCTGGGATTTGGCTGCAGTCCTCATTTCCCCATGCCTTGCAGTTTTATATGCCTTTTTTGCTTTAAGTCTCTTGCGCATTATCCAGTTAATTCCAAGTGGCAGCTTGCGTGCTCTGCTAACCAGGTCCTCCATGCACTGCTGACCCTGGACCCACAGATATCTAAGAAGTCCATCTATCTGCAGCTGCAAATTGTACAAAGGATTCCTGTCCAAACAGGATATAGTTTTCAAAACTCATGCAAAGGGTTTATCAGCTGCCTAATTGCCACGTTATGCAATACCTAACAATGCACAATGGTTTCCATTCAGTAGCACTGCTGTCACTCCTCTCCTTTGAGGACCTTTGTGGCTAGCAGTGCTTGTAGTCCCATAAGAGTCAATTCTAAAGGCTACCTGCTCTGCTCACGAGCAACTTAGCATGTGTTTCCCACAAAGTATGTCAAGCTAAGTGCTCTGCTGCTTTCATATCACTTGTTTGTCTGTTCTTTGAAGTCACAGAGAAACTCCAGAGTGATGATGCAAAAGCAGTTGTTTCTGGTCACAGATCTTGACTTGTGTTTCAGGCTGTTGTGAGTAACTGGGTCAGACCACAGACTGGTGGTGATTATGCAGGCATGTGTCTCCTTGGACATATTATATTGTCTCTGCTCTTAGTTGCATTACATGCTTGGACCTGTCCGTTCATAATGACCAAAAGCTTCTGTTTGTTCAGCGCAGACACCACTGCATAAATAATAATAAGATTCTAGATGCTAAAAATAAAGAATATTTCCAGCTTGTACAAGGCAGCCCAACTTAAAGGAGGACATGTTCTCTATAGGCTCAGTACAGAGAAGCTGAAACATATTGTCATATGAGCTGTCCTGCTTAAGTTAGCAAATGTGTATCCAGGGGGGTATTTCCAGCTCCTGTTGTTGAATGCCCCGAACTGGTGCCCATACTTGTGGTACAGCCAGTCCCAAAGGGCAATCCAGGAGGAGCACTGCCTTTCTCTAAGGACTCTTCAGCATGACTGAGACATATAAGTTACATGCCTAAAATGAGGCCAGATTCCGTCTGAATACAGGTAACAAAGGCAGCTGAAATGCTTTTAAGAGATGATAATATGATAATAACAATGATATTATTATAACAATGTTAATTTAATGCTAATAACAATGTCCTGGGATGAAGTAGACTGCTAAATTGTTAAAAATTCATGTTATGCAGGACGGAGTCAAAAGTCTGGTCACCACTTGTAACTGAGGAGGGGAAGACTCATCCTTACAAGATGAACCTGGCCTCTCAGCCCCAGGTAAGTAACGGCGTATCTGCTTGCTCTGGGTCTCCACTTGTTCCTGTGCCGGAGCTATTCCTGGCCTGATGCTCCAAGGAGCTGAGCGTGTATCACTCCACTGGTTGCACTGGGAATAGCGCGTGCTCAAAACCCACCCAAAATCTGGAGGCCCTTGGAAGTCTTCAGAGAGCAGTGAGGCTCTCGTGGTCGGGAGGAGGCCTGCTGCCTTGGAGAGCTAAGCAGGACACCTTGCCAGGGGTAAGCTGGTTTGGATGCCAGGTGAACGTCTCCTGATGTATGTGTGCCCTATCACCCCACAACCCTATCTTGAGGGATGCAGAAGGCCCTCTGCAAGGGTGGCTTGATGCAAACAATAAAGTGCCACTGCCCCTGCTAAGCCTATTGGTTTTCATGGATAAGAAAGGTCTTGAAAGGGGAGGAAATAATTCATTCCTACAGAGTTTTCTGTTTGATTTTTTTCTTGGTATGTCTTGGGGATTTTTTTTCTTAAAACTATCGAAGTTCTTCCTAGCAGTCTAGCCCTGGAGAAAGGGCAAGAGAAACATAACAGCATTTTATATCCTTTATCTGTGTGGCAGATCTTATAGCCTCTGTCTAGGAGATTAGTTTTGCAACCTGTTAGTGGCCTTGCTTCACCGGTCTGCTGCCTCTGTCGAGTAAATGTAGTAATAACTATGACCCGTGCGAGGTCATTGCCTGGGCTAAGTTTAGAGGCTTATGCTGCAGAAATCTATAATAAATACACTAAAATCAATGGTATTACTCTGGATTTTTACTGGAATGGTGATTTGGATTCTAGCCCTATCACGTCCCTTATGTGGACATGTGGTGCTAGTACATGTACTCCAGCAAAATGAGTAGAGATAAAAATAGATTGACTTTGCAACCAAATAAGGGCTAATAGGTCTGTCTGGGCTGGAAAGGCCCTGCATCTAAGGCAGCAGGTGTGTAGCAGAGCCTTGCCAAGGCCCTGGCCTGGGATCTGTGGGTCTGCCTTTCTTGCTGGACTGCTGTGTGTCGCTCAGCACTAGCACGTGGTGCTGCCTTCTGCAGGTGTCCTGCCAAGGCACAGTGCAAGACCAAGCCATCGGGGCTGGGGTGTGCAGTGATGCCAGCCTGTGGCACAACTGGAGGTGGGATCTGGTGTGTCTTTTGCTGCCCAAGCCTAGGAGTTCTCCTGGCTTCTCCAGAAGTTCTCCTGGAAACCTTGAGACTTGGCAGCCATCCCTTGCTGAAGGAGTGGGGAAGTGTTGACCCTCTGAATACAAACTCATCTAGTGCTGTCCTAAAGGCAAAGATAACCCTGTCCCCTGCTAGCACTTTGAGTGAAACAGGGCCTTTGTAGAAGCTAATGTTGGTGGGTAAATCTGCCTGTGCAGCAACTTCAGCATGTGGCTTCATTGCTCAGCAAATGGCTCATTTTAGAAATGTATTCTGAATAGAGCCAAGAGTGGGTTTCTTCTGAAGGCTGTGTGGAAATATCCTGAATTCTCTGCATATGGAGGAGGGGACATGTTTGTTTCTGAAGGACAAGCTGGGAGCACTGCAGGGCTGAGGCAAACGTGGTCCCACCATAGAACCTATTGCCTTTCACTGAAAAAGGAAAATCTTCTTGTATTATGGAAATCAAAGAGAAACCAAACACTGATTTTGAAAGTGTATGTCATGTCATCAAGCCTCAATTCTCCCGGCTAGTCCTTGGGAGGGAGAACTAGAGAGGGAGAACACTGGGAGAACCAGGAGGAACTGGCTGTAGAGATCTCCTAGTGTCTGGGCAAATCTAGAGACAGATATTTGCTGTGGTCCAAAAACTAAACCTAGGCAACCAGTCTGATGAGGCCAGCCCTGCAATGCAGTAAGAAACACAGGTGCTGAGGAATTAATACTAGTTTTGGTCATAGGTCATGCCCTTTCTCAACCCCAAGCATAGGCCTGCAAAAAGCCTCGGGAAGGGCAGACCTTGCCGGATTTTGCATTAATTCTGTCTTTGGAGCGCTTCCTCTCCTAAGAAGACCTAATCCTAGCTTTAGTTCTGGCTAATACAGAGATCTCAGTGGTGTGTTAACAGACCCCGCTGGGCACAAGTAGGTTTGTTGGTGCACGCAGCTCAGGTGCCTTCAGCAGGAGGATTTGGTGAGGAGCTGACTGCAGAGAGGTTCCTGTTGCAAACCCTGTGCCTCGACAAATGGTGACCTTGGCTTTAGTCTCGCTCTGGGCTCTAACTGTTGTCTGAAAATTAAGCGCTGAACCCTTAAGGCTGCTAATACTGGAAGGTTTGTATTTCCTGGTGTAAAACGAAGAGTTAGGTTCAGTTGCTCTGATCTTCGCTGAAGTTTTGCCTTTCCTTTTCTCTCTGAGTTGAAAAAGCAGCCAGCTACATCCTTTGCGTGGCCTACGTGACCAAAGGAACTGGGTGAACGATGCTTGCTGTTGTTCAGGGCATGGGACTTTCTTCCAGATGCCTGTGTCCTGCCGTATGCTCCCACGGGGATTTGGCAGGCCGAGGGAATATGTCTGCTTCATGTTTCCAAACCTCAGCTCCCTTTTACCCTTCCTGCTTGCCAGTGCCTGAACATCCCAGCCCAGCGTGCCAAGGGAAAGTGTCATGACCAACACCGGGTTTTAAAAGCTTTTTAAATACACACTCGTTTCCTTTTTCAGTAGCTGGCTGCAGTCAGTACCAGTTTGTGGTGGAGTCGGTCTGCTCTGAACGTGATGTCAGCGGAGCAAGCTGATTCCTGCATTTGGGGCTGTGTCTCTGGACTGCTACCAAGGGCTTCAGCCAGACTTGCTCCAAATCACCAGGGCAGCATCACAGCAAAACACGCTGAGTACGCTGGTGTGTGGCAGACTGCTGTGGAATTCAGCACTGCGATGGATGCTGATCTCATTTTCCAGCAGGACTGGTGAAAGTTGAGAGCAGAGCGGCGTCTTCGAAGGCAAAGGAGTGCCCTCTAAACTGTTCAGGTTTTTCTAGCTCACTTGCCAGTGAAAGCAACATATTTGCTTTTCTTGGCCGCATTCTTATGCCAAACACTTACTAATTCACTTACCAAGCAAGCGGGACACACTGAGTCCTGTAGTTCATTTTGGGCCTCATCCATTGTCCACCAAAGATGATTCTCACTGCTCTTGAGCACACTGTTATAAATGCAGAAACATGTATTTATACATGTGAGTAACCATACCACAGGTGCAAAGCAAAAATGCTCTAAAGCTTTGGTTGTAGAGATCAAATATCAAAATAATATTTCTCCTGTCTTGAAATTAGACACCATTTAATTTTTTTCCCTCACCTTCAATGTCTTAAATGAAATTTCTCTCAGCATTATGTCCATTCTCTCTTCCTGTCTCCACTTTATTTTTACAATTAAATAACCAAAGTCTTTGCAAAAGATCTTGAAAAAAAGAAATTAATTTTCAATGAGTTTCGAGCTGTATGACTAAAAAGACAAATAATTTAAGATCGCTGCCAAACCTCTTTTTAGCCCCATTAGCATTTTTGTTTACTTCTCTAATCCTTTTGGCGGCTGATCCTCGGTGCAATGCTCCGTCCTTCTGTACAAGCATTTTCCCTGGTTTGGAATGCGAGGTCAGGGTATTTTAAGTGCCTCTGAGGAAAGGGCAGTGCACAGCCTCCCAGGCATCCCACCCCGAGTCCCAAGACTGGCTTCATTGTCCCACTGACCTTTGGAAAGGAAAGAGCTCTTCTAGCTTTAATATTATTTCATTATAATTAGCACTACCCCTCTAAATTGGTCTGAAGTGAAGTAGGAGTGATGATGAGGCTGCCTGCGATGGCAAGGGTAGCAGTGATGGCTCCGCAGGCTTTGTTTTGGCGTGAACATGGCAACGCTGGAGGAAGGAAATGACGGAGCCTTTGCTGGATATTTGCTCAATTACTTCACTTGCACTTCGCACCCAGCCCATAGGGGTGATCACTCTGTGTCATTTTCCCATGGAGAATTCCTATGAAAAACAGTATCTCTACCTACCCCTTCTGCTTAGCTTTTCTCAAGAAAAGTGCTCACAGCAGGAAAGAGCAAATTATTCCAGTGATTAAGATAATTTAGTGCTTGTGACACTGACCGGATCTTGGCATAACTTTTGCAATCTGCCACGTGCCCTCCACAAGCCCTGGGCCAGGGATTAAGATCCAGACCCGGCAAGGCACTTAGGTGAGCCTAGAGCGCAGCACAGGCACCAGCACAGCCTCCACAGCAACCTCAGTGAAAAGTCACCATCTGAGATGAACAAGTCAGCTTTTTTTTCTAACCACAAAAGATATTGGCTTTCAGACTCCAGAATGAATTTTTTTTTAATGAGAAATAACTCCCGGCACGCAGCCAGGGGAGGCTTGGAGGTGAATCACAGTGTTTGTGGGTTGACGGGAGCAGACAGCTACTTTTTTCTTCCCAAGACTTCTTGTGAGGTTGCCGGCCCCATCCTTGAGGACTGATGTCATTGTTTCCGTCTTGTGTATTTTATCTCCTTGGATACCGAGGAGCTGGGGCTATAGAAACTGGGTGTGATCCTGGCCTAGCCTCTGATAAGGCCGGGCATGCATGGGCAATGTATGAAGCCAGAGGTATATGAGGTAGCACCAAAAGGTGTATGAGGAAGCACCAACAAATTTCAGGCACGGGAGCTGTTGTGCCACTGTTTTTGGCTGCAGGGCCATGAGGGCCCAGACATGGGATGCTCATGAGGAGCAGATGAGGAAGGGCAGCCTTGCCTCACCCCTGCCCAAGAACAAAACCCCAAACCCACCTCATTTCTAATAGGATCTCAAAGCATTGCTGGGATTTTTCCCAGAGCTCAAGCCCACCAAGCAACACCAGGGAGCGAGGTGAAAGTAAAGGTCCTTGCAGTGTTTGTGATCACAGCTGCTGGAGCACAGGCCCGGGGAGCAGAAAGTCAGCCACAAAAATGTGGCCATTGGAGTGATTGCCGGGCGATCCGCCCGCCCAGGCCCGGCCTTCCCACCGCAGGAGCGGCCGCCAGCCTTGGTCGCCGGCCGTGTTCTTAGAGCTGAGTAAACACTCGCAGGGAGCAGCGTTTAATCTCGTTTCCTCTTGGCGGGGCTGCCGAGGCGCGCGCTCCGGCATCGCCCGCACTCTGACCCGCGCTGCGAAAGCTGCCGCGCCGCCGAGCCCGCCGGGGAGAGCGGGTTGTGCGGCTGGCTCTGCGCCTTGCAGAGCTCCGGGGCTTCTTAACTTCTCCTTTGCAGCTGCAAGGGCTCCCTGCACTTTTTTTCTAAGGAAAGGTGGCTGTCTCTTGTGCTCCTCCATCTCTTATGAGCTGGAGCTTTAAGAAATAACTAAGATGCAAATGTCTAAATCCACAAGTGATCATCCAAGGGAAGTTTTCAGAGGTTTCTAGGTGCACCTCATGGCACTGTTATGCCCAGGGTAGTTTTGTAGAGCTGAGGAAGCAGCAATTCTCTGCAGCCACCGTCAACTCACAGACACATCCCGCAGGTCCTACCAACCAGATGTCTCCTGGAAGGGGTGGCAGATGAGCTGAGCAGGAGCTGCAGGACGGGCCTCCCTCAGGCTAGGGATGGGACAAAGAAAGGAAGCAATGGGTTTGCGACAGTAGCTTCCAGCCTGCAGATTGTGTTGGCTCCCTCCAAGCGTGGCTGGCAGGAGAGGAAAACGCTCCCTCAAGGAAGGGAGGCTCCAAGCCCACAAGTCTGATTTGCTTTTATTCAATGAATATAAAACCCACCAGATCTTTGCTGTTGCTCATGCCCCTGAGGCCAGTGCTGCTGCGAGCTATTGAGCACACCAGTGTGCCTGGTGACAGGGCCAAGGGCCACGAGCGCTGCCACCCTACAGGGCTCTGGGCCCAGGGTCCCTGGGGTGACCAGGCTGCACACGAGGATGATGAGACAGGTGGTGGCAGATGCCTCTGTTGCTGGTGGGTACCAGGAGGGGACGGGAGCCTCGTTGGGAAGCAGCTGGCCCGGCTCCGTGCCAGGCGGATGGCCCATGCATGAGGGCCGTGTTTGGCATGGCTGGGGGATTTCACCACCAGGCTTGGGTTTCCCCAGGAGGGCAGTAATGTGAGGAAGCAGACCTTGCTTTCCCATGTAATTTCCTACGCTACCGCTGCCTCTTCTGGCAGAGGAGGAAACGCTGATCCCATCCCTGCGTGGGCCGGGCAGCCCTGCAGCCCAGCACCACGGCTGGCAGCTCCCAACCATGTCCTTCATCTGAGACTTAGGTAAACACACAGTATCAGGAGCTGGGCTTTGAAAAGGCCAGGAACAACCTGACCGAGGCATTTGACAGCAAGAACAAGTTGTCTTTCAATCTTTGTGTTTGCTACATGAAAGTATTGTTTCGTCACCAATTCACCTTGCAGCTCTAGCAGAAAGAGCAGCACAGAATGCAGGAAATTGCTGTCGAATTTGGGTTGTCCAAACGTGCTTTATAATGTTATTGCTCCTGTGATACTTATCTGTAAGACACTTAGCTTTTATAACTTCTACCATGTTCAGGCAGGATTTTTTCAACCTATTCTTCAGACACCATCTTCAACACCAATTTAAGTTATTATAAGCTCCATTTTAATCAGTGGCCTTCATGTGGGAGCCACTACAAGTGTCCTAACACTTTGAACACTTCACTTAGAGTCTTGCACAGTAGAAAACATCCCCTCTGGCTGAAAGTGGGGCTGCAATATCACCTGCTGGGTGCTGTACTGGAGCTCATATTGCAGTTCTTATGGTAAAGCAGTATTATTAATGTGACTGCAAGTCTCTTTGCACCATCTGACTCTGTTTTCATGAATGGAACCATCCTCAAGGACTCTGTGTCCCTCTGGCAAACTGAATTGGGGTTGACTGATGGGATCGAAAGGTCTTGGCCTGGATGACAACATGCCCGTGGTGTGTGTGTCTGTATTTGGGATACTTCACTTCCTTAGGAAGTCAGGAAAAAAAAATTGTTTCCCTTTCTCTAATGCTTGGTTAATACTTAAATGTTTCTGCAGTACAGACTGTGACATGATTTAAACTCTGAGCCTTTCTGAGCTAAGAGTATAAAACTTTCTTAGGCTAAAATTTCTGCCTGTCTTTGATTAGAACAGCTATTCATATGCCTATCTGAAAACATTTCCTACAAGCAGCCTCTGAATGGTGTTGTAACATATGTATTTAATGCTGATATAAGATCACTCATACTTTTCCCCATGGTGTGATTTACAGGCTGAAGTAATGTTTTTCTTTTTTTGCTAACATACACTATATCTACCATGGGAAAGGCTGGTTTTATGAGTGCCGCTATGTGCCTTGAATGAGATGATTGTAACAAAGGGAGATTAGCTAATTACGCCCGGCTCTGCCTTCCGCCGGCGTGTGGGAAAGCTGCACGGCTCGTTTCCGCACGCAGCGGCCAGCAGGCCGGGCCAGAGCGATGCTGCTGCCCCACACCTGGGCAGCCCGAGTGCCCCACTGGCTCCAAATGGCCTTTAACTCACCGGGGTGCTTGGGTCTCTTCTGCCCCTCTGTAAGGGACACTTGCTGCCACTAAGAGCACTTCTGAGCTTCATGAGGCAACGTGACTCACATGGGGCTGTTTGGGAGCACTAGGCGGCTGCTTGAGGACATCTAGGGATATAAAACCAATATAAAGAAAAATCTGTAGGGGAAGTTAGTCATATGCAGTTCCAGTGTTTATTCTGTAACTATAGCTATATCAAACAAATGCCACGAAACGTTCAAAGGGCAGCAAAGGCTCCCGCTGTTGTTCCAGGAGTGGGAGGAGGCAGCGGTTGTGCTGATTAGAGGTGGGAAGAGTTGGCCCCCGGTGCCAGCACGGGCCCTGTTTCATCCTGCACGGCTGCGAGTCAGCCAGTACCGGAGCCTTCCCCATCTCCTCAGCATGCTGCAACACCCCAGAGGGCACATTTTTGTGCCCTCATTCAGTCCCAGATATTTCAGAATCTCTGTGGATATTGGTCCTCCCTCCTAGCTCCCTGAGCGAGGCCCCAATGTGATTTCTGCCTGCTTTGAAAGAGAAATATAGAAATAAAGCCTGAGCATTTTAATCACAGCCCCACGACTGGAGCTCACAGTGGGCTGAACTGATAACAAGGCTTATACATTCACCATTTTCTTTAGGTAGAAGAAATTTACCTCCTGTCTGGTTTAACTTGAATTTAGTCCCTTTCTTATTAAATTATAACCACTGGTTCTAAGTGTCCCCCACCACCTCTGAGGTTATAGCAGACCTAGAACACATCATTCTGGCCCTGATGAGATCTCTAGTGTTATCAAGGTATTCAACTCAGTACTAACTTACTAACAAGCGACTGTCATTGCTGGAGCAATTTCTTGTCCAAGAGGTCTTGCCTTGCTTGTTGGAAAAGACTGCGAACCCGTCACGTGGGGTAGTTCACTCATGCTCCAGAATTATCAGTAATGATAAATCCCTTCTTTTTGGGGCGCTTATCTCAGCAAGGGCGAAGTTTCAGATGTTGAGCAGAGGCCCTCTTTCTGCCCCATATCTTCACTGTCCCAGAAGTTCTCCCTGTTCTTGGGAATTGCAAGGAATGCTTAAAATCTGTGGTGCATATGGAAAGGCATGGCCTGTGGCTTGCAGTGGCCTTGCAGGCGCTCCCAGGCATGTGGTGGCTTGAGTTAACAGCTCTGGCAGCGTTTCTGGGCACTCTTGTGCCCAATCCATCAACTCTGAAGCTTCTTCCATATCAGCCTTGTGTGGGTCACTTAATGATGCAGGATGGGGATGGGGACACCCCACAGGTGTCCCCAAAGAAAGACCCCCCTGTGCTGCTGCGGTGTCGCTCTGGGTCCTGTGCTCCCCAGCTGACACCCTACACCAACGCAACCATTGCAAGGGCTGCACATGCCGGGGCTGCCCGTCACGTCCCACCCGCACGCCTGAGCACCTCTGACTTCTGCCTTTGCTCCTCTGCATGCAGGAAATAAGGCACATAGGAAGTGCACACAACCGGAGCGCGGTGCCCTTCACTGCTGCCACGGCTTCCAGCTCTGCCCCCAAAGTCATCACTGCTCAGTACAACAACCCAGCAGGCCTCTACTCCTCAGAAAACATCCAGACCTTCAACAGTGCCGTGGAGTCCAAGTCATCGTCTGGGGCTCCGGAGCCTGCCAAGCCGTAAGTATCTCCCTCGCCTCTGCCTCCCTGCCCTGCTTCCCAAGGGAAGGCTCCCGGAGGTGGAGCTCGCTGCAAGGGTCCCAAATCGCTAACCTGGAGACGCTCTCTTTCAGGACAGGAGAAGCAGCGAGCGTGAATGTGGTTGCCAGGGCAGGGCTCAGAAGTGCGGGGGACGTTTTCCAAGATGCAGAACTGAAATTAATGCTGTTGTGTTTCTTTGTTTAGCAGAGACCGACGCAGTTTCAGCGTGCGTTCAGCTTGACAAACCAGCCCTCTGGTGTGCACAGGTGCCTGCTAGCTTGTCACGAGTGCTTTGTAAAGTCAGCAGCTTGTTTTGGCTTTGCGGATGACGCCGGGCAGGAAGGGTGCTGCCTCGTGCAGGAAGCATGTGTGTCCCTGTTCCTCTGGCCTGTGATGCTTACACAGGCTGTCTAGCTTTGGAGGTCTTTATTTTTATTATAGGATTTTTTTTTTTTTTCAGATGAGGTTTAGGAAGCAACTGAAACACTAATTCCTATGTGAGCAGTTTTATATGTGGAATTGAAATGGCCCCAACCTGCAAAGGGTCTATTGATTTTTGCAACAGCCTCTGAGCTTTGCCAGAGACATTGGTTTTTGCCAAATGTCCAGCACTCCTTCTCTCTTTAGTTGAAGCAGTAAGCGAGAAGACAGGACCTTACAGAAGTTTTTCTGCCTGTGTTGGCCAAGTTGCTTAACAACTGCCCCAAGTCTCTGTGCAACAGCACCAAAATGCTTAGAAGAGTTTGTCCACTTTTGCAACAAGTGCTGCAAAATCCATGCTCTGCATGGTGCTCAGCTAGGTTCCTGGCTTGTGAGTGAGGCAGCAGAAGTAACTCAAGCCTCTGCTTTTGCAGCACCTCAGAAAGCTGAGGTTGTGGTTTAACAGAAGCCTGAAAACTTGCTGCTGACTGAAAGAGTTTCTCACACTCGAAGGCCAGTCTGCAGCATGGACCCTCCTAGACAAAGCTGTGATGCTGCAGCTGAGTGACAGGGTCACACCCCAGGTCACCTCTGATGGACCATGGTGGGAGATCACTCGGGGGCTGAGCAGACATGAGCGAAATCTGGCTTTGTGCTGGCCCGAGGGGTTTCAGTGTGAGCCTGGGGCCTCCCTTTGCCATTGCAGCCCGTCCTGGTCTCCGCAGAGCCCACACAGGGATGTGCAGGCCCATGTCCTAGGCAGGCTCCCCGTTGTCCTTACAGCCCTGCCTTGCGTGTGGTGGCAGCGCGAGCAGGGCGGCCCCTGGCCCATCCACAGCAGTGTGCAGTCCGTGCTGGGCTGGAGAGAGAAACAGACACCAGCAGCCATTGCCCTCAGGCCTGGCCTCGCAGGGCCGGGCTGAGACCCCAAGGGCCTCCCCAGCCCGGCCTTTCTGCAGGGCGAGGGCCTGAGACACTGCCATGTGCTCAGGTGGCTGGCTCACGGCAAATCCACCATTTTGTTGCTTTCAAGTGTTGGCTGAGCTGTGGAGCGACGGGGTTTGGGCTGGCGCTGTGCTCACCACCCCAAAGGGAGGCAGGAGGCACAGCATTAGCCAGCGGCCTGCAGCGTGAACACTCTGCCCCTAGCAAGGACTGCCAACACCGATCGGGATGCGCTCGTATCGCCGCTCTCCATTAATCTCTTCCTTCTGTCTCCCTCCTCTGCATTTCTCTCGATGCAAAACCCCAACCAAACTCTGGGCCCCCGTGAACGCCCCTCGCAGCCTGTCGCCACAGCAGGCGCCCATTGCCTCAGTCTATGACCCGCTGCAGGCGCTGGCTGGCGGGCCCCGGCGCCCCAGCACCTCCTCGGTGCCCAGCGCGGTGCGCGTGGGGCCCACGGAGCTCAAGAGCGCCGCGCAGGCCTGCCCCAGCAGCCCCGTGGAGCTGGCCGTGCCGGGCCTCAGGGTGCTGCACGTGCAGTTCAATTCGCCCGTGCAGCTCTATTCGCAGAGAAACATCCTGGACTCGCTGCAGGGGCAGATCTCCTCCGTGAGCCCCGATGCGCCCAGGTAACCGGCCGCTGCCCCGTCACACTCGTCCGCCTGCGCCCACAGCGTTGGCCTGGCGCGGGGCGACGGGCCCGTGCATCTTCCCATGTTAGTGCATGACTCGTCACAGCCACCTTCTCCACCTTGTGTCTCTCTGTGTCCAGTGACTCACCGAAACAACGTCTCAGTCATGTTGTCCATTGCGTCCTACGTGCCTGCGCAGCAGAGACATCCGCTGTGCCGGGGGAGCTGCTGCCAGTGACCAGATATGCTGGAGTGGAGGAGGAAGGGCATTTTATCCTCCAAACTGACCA
>JAUBOD010001053.1:2422965-2433556 GCA_032353885.1 Nothura maculosa
AGGCTGCTTGGAAGTGGCCCTGTCAGCTATTGCACTGATACAGTTATATACCACAATGATTCCACTTAGATACCGCTCATTGTAGAACTCTCATTTGTTCTCACATCTTGTAAGAAGGTCAGACACAACAGAGCTGATAAATGAGACAAGAACAATGGCTGAGCAGGAGGTGAAAACAGCAGGTTGGACGTTGCATTAGTCAGGTTAATGTGCAACTGAGAAACGGAAAGGTTGGCGACCTCTATCTTTGGAAATTAGAAACAAGATGGGGTTTCAATGGGCAAAGGGCAAAGCCAGCCTGCTCTTTACCTCACAACGAGGATAAACAAATACCTGTTACTAACACAGTCTTTTTTAACTCAAGCCAAGAATTTTATATTTGTGAGAAAAAAAAATCTAGAAAGCATGCTCCTGTTTCACCTACTTTGGAACCCATTTGTGAAGGTGTGATGAATTAGGCAGGCTTTTATTCCACATTTCCCACACGTTGGCATGACTAGCACAGCCCCATGTGGGACAGCTCCAGTTGGAATTGCAA
This sequence comes from Nothura maculosa, assembly GCA_032353885.1. Classification (NCBI taxonomy): domain Eukaryota; kingdom Metazoa; phylum Chordata; class Aves; order Tinamiformes; family Tinamidae; genus Nothura; species Nothura maculosa. Next base: position 2,423,504 of record JAUBOD010001053.1, read on the forward strand.
ACTGGGGCCTCTGATTAAGCCTCAAATTTGACCTCCATGACACTTCACAAACTGGAAGCCAGAGCACTGAAGCTAAACGATGCCTCAGCTGGCCCTTGCAGGCTGCAATTAAGTCACATCCCTTACCTGCCTTATTATCCAGGTCCTTGGAGGAATCGCAAAGACTTCCTTCTCCATGTATGGATCCAGGCCTCCTGCTGATTTGGCCTTTGCATCCTTAGACGTCTCTCCTGCTCCACTTGGGTCTCAAACCACTCAGAAATGTCTCCTGCATCCTCAGACCTCTCCCTTTGCCCCCTCCACATGCTTTATGAGACAACCAGTTACCTGCAAACTGGCACCTTGGTGTGGAGCCACCAGGCCAGCCAGCACGGAACAGAACTGTAATCTTTCCTAGTGCAGATACCAATTCATCTCCTCCCTGCAGCTGCCTATTTTGTCCAATGTGTTTGTGACAGGTTCACATATTAATGTTATTTAGGAAGCTATGCTAAAATAATGACCAACCCGCAACCTTAGGATAAACAAGACATTTATTTATCAAAATACTTTGCAGAAGTTAAAACCGAAGCTACACAAGTGGCTATAACAAAAGCACATGTTCTTTCCCTTCCCAATGAAACCATAATTGATATCTTAATAGAAAAAAAACAAAAAAAAACCAAAAAACAAAGAAAAAAAACGTATTTTAGGACTTCCACAGGAAGATTTTAAACAATTTTGGCAGTTTCTACCACTGATCACAAAAAACCTAGCTGAAAATGCGAAATGCTTATTTCCTTAATTCTTTATCAGAAGCTAAAGCTACAAACATGAAATTATCATGCAAGTTACATTGTAGAACATATTAAAATTCACTCAAAGAACATGAAGGACTTGAACAAGTACTTGAAAGTCAGTATAAAGGATGGGTATGTATAAATGATACCTTTGTAAGAACTGATGTCAGACATACCCTTGTCCTGTAAGGCTACAGGCTATTTGCACATTAAAATACACATTCTGCATTGGAATCTGATGATTCTTCCAGGACCTTGAAGACACCCATTTTTTCCTTTTTAACTGTTTCGGAAGCTTTCATTTGATCTAGGATGAAAAAATTAAGATGAACAGTAATAGATCATCTGCAATCGCTCTGTTCAAGTAAGACAAGGCAGAGAGAAATGATTTATCTGTCGGGGGAGGTGGCAAGTTTTTTGTTTCAACTGGATTTCAAAGGCAAGTTCCTTGTTTCATGTTGCTTATTTATAAACACTCAGCAACTATAAGTTTGTACTTGGAAGTTATTTCTCAGCTCTCTACTTTAAACAAACAAGCACCCCAGCCAGCACCTCTGACTAGATGTGAATGGAGATAAGGAGCTTTAAGTCTGACAGTACCAATTCTGCCTTGCTCAAGAAGGAAGAAGAAACAAATGAACAAATAAACCACCAACAAAAACAAAAAGAAAAAAAAAACAAAGACAAAAACCATGGTAAATCTAGCAAGTGAAATCACTGGAAAAAAAATACGAAAAAAAAAAAGAACACACACACACACACACACACACACACACACACACACACACACACACAGTTAGAGCCCTGCTAGCTATGTCCTTTTGAAAAATTAGCAGATCTGCATGTTGTTTTCCAAGCTCAGTGAATATTAAAAAAGTATTGTCTTTCTGTCAAACTTATTTATGGTTTGCAGGGGGCAGGAGGTGGTATTTCAATTTCTAAAGCATTCACTGCAGCTAGTTGTAGTACATTCAGGAGATAATGCTAGACTAATATTTTTACACCAGTTTTAAAGAAGATAAACAACGCTTATAAAATGTGCTGCACACACACTAACACAATAATGAAGTGTGGCAGTTTTCTTCATATAAAGACTTGAATGACTCTAAAGGTTCTAGTAAAGTAAGTCTACATATAATATATGATTTAATTATCAAAGAGAAAAAAATGGATGAAAATTGTAGCTTACCAATAAGATCACTTCTATCCAAGAGCAACTCTAGATCTTTATCACTGATTACTTTTTCTTTAGATCCTTTAACCTCTCTGTTAAAGAAGAAATAGTCTCTTAATACAGATAAAAGCCTGTTACAGTAATATTGCACAGAAGTTAGTATTCTGCATAGCAGAATCCCCAGGACATTCTTTTCACTATTAAGACCCACATACCACTTTGTTAGACAAGAAAGCCATCTCTTTTAATAATTATTTGCAAGCTGCAAGTTATAAATCTATGGTTTTAAGAAAAATGAAAATCTGCATACCTCTCATAGTCTCTGGATTTCAGTAATTCTATTAATTCCTGAGGGTCCAAGCAGCTCTTCGATTGTGCTAGACCTGATTTGCCTCCTTTAAACTGATCTGTGTGGGAAGAAGGAAAAAAATGTATATAGAGGCAGAAATATTAATAAATTCTGTATAACACCACAACGATGCTAGATGCACAGACAGAAATAATCTATTCTTGCACATCCAGACTAACTCCTTTAACTAGTGTAACATTTCACTGTTTTAGACCTCAGCTAAACACGACTTAAGATTTTGGGCTAAATGGTTAAAAGTTGCATGAAGAGTTCACATGCAGGCCTTCCATGTTCCTAGCTGTAGTATGCAGAGGAGCTGATGGAAACACCAATTCAACATGCAGGCACATGCACACACTGAGCAGAAAAGCCATCAGTTCTACTTACAGTAAAAATATTGCAAATAAAGTTAGATGGTGGATGTTGGAGTTTGCTCCTTTTATAATGTAGGCTGATTGAAACAAAGCAAGCAGCATTAACCATTAGAGAACAGGAAATATGGGAAAAACACATTGTGGCTTTGTAGAACATACCTCAGTTTAATAGTTTAGGCAGCCAGGAAAACATCCAACATAGGCTGGTTTGTTAAAGAAATCATACCAGCACCTATCTACACACAAATGTGGATATATGTCCAAATATCCAAGAAATAATACAAGATTATTACCTAAAGATGAACATGAACATAGCCAAGCTCTGCCATGAATATTCCAAGGTGACAGGCAAGTCTTGGTGTCCTCTGCTCAGACTGCTACGCTACTTCTCTTTTCATTAGCATGTGTTAATGAAGTGTGTTAATTTTATTAGTGAGTTTTCATCATGCCCTTTTCTTGCACTTTTGTTCTTCATCTGGGTTTAAAGCTTCCTCCCTGTCTCTATCTCCCTTGAAGGGCAACAGCTGCTTCTCTATGAAGTGCAAATCAGGGGCAAGTTCCAGTGGGGTTTTAGACAGGAGATTCCCCTCCATTAACTCGTCCTGCTGTGACCCACAGGATGCAGATAACATCACACATTATCAGTGATACTTTTACTCCTTGGAATTACTTCTCAGTTACACAAACTATAGGGCACCAAGAGAAAAATATTAAAGATCCTATGAGCATTTACAAATGTAGAAAGAGGTTCACATGCATCATTTTGTTAGTCTGACATCTACTAATTTAACTAAGTCATGCTGGTTTGCATAGTTTCCTAAGGAAAAAAATTTAATAGAAAGACAGAGAAAAATGGTGCTCAGGTCCTAAAAAAAGAAAATCAAACTGTTTTGCAACAAATTTCAGTTCCTAAGTATTTCTACTGTACTTTCCCTGTACAGTCCAACACCACTGGAAGGCCTGATTTAAGCACATATGCTTTGTGACAGCCCTTCCTCATGCAGTCCTCCAAATTTCTGGTATTTTTCAGTTATTCAGGATTACACAAACCATTACATCACCTTCACAGAGAGTTACACAATGGACTAAAGGCTCTTGGAGGGAAACCTCTACTTAGGCTGCAGGAGTTGGATATGATTCATCAACAATTGGCAAGAAAAATATTCAACTTAGAGCAAAACTGAAGGCATGACCCTTGCCACTTCGCTTCCTTTCTGTATACTGACTAGTTCCCATTACATCAGGCATTTATTGTTTGGGCCCATCCTGTTCTTTGTGCTGATCTTTCCACTTCAGTTTTATCTTCAAATGAGCTCCTAATCAAATTCATAGAAAATAAATGTGTCTTTTACTTAAAATGGTAATTCAAGCCTCAGGGAAAAGAAACAAACAAAACGCCCCCACACATTAATTTAAGGGAAGTCACACCAAGATAGCAGTGTTAAACATACTACAAAGAAAAGGCTGAAACTAGGTTAAAGAAGAAAAGATTAGGCAATCTAAGTCAAAAACAGAGGCAAGCCACAGCCTAAGCTCATGAAATTGTGCACTATCCATTAGCCAGAGTAACGTTTTCTATCCCCTCATAATATACACATATATAAATATTTATTATGAATATATCAAGGGAAGTTCCTGTATTCCTTAATATTTAATATAAGGGTAACTACTTTCAAAGGGCTATATGAAATTTCTAGGGTTGCTATAATTGAGTTTAGTACTTGGGAATGCTGTAGGGAACTAGTGTTGGAGTACAACAGGCAGAAGAAGCTATTAGAAGCAGAGAACTTGCTATAGCACACAAACAATAGAAATTTATCCAAAATGAGAAGCTTTAACACGATTGTTTTCTTAGACTTTGAGTGTGCCCAGCTAGATAATCAGTAATGCAACAATAGCCACCCTTGTGCTGCATGCAAAATAAAAAGACTATTGTTCAATTCACTGCTGGTTAGACGGCCCAAAAAGGATTTTTTTTTTAAATGTGGTTATCACTGTATTCAAACTCAGAACAGATGGAAGCAAAATTTTTGTGCCGCAAAAGTTTGTGTAGCAATTCCACAACCCTAGGATTTGCCATCTGGACCAAGTTAAGTAGAAATCTCCAGAAACCAATCTTAAATCGTCTCTACTTATTTTAGCAATACCAGCGGGCAGGTTCTCTACTAAAGCTAAGTTTACCAGTGTAACTGGAAAGCCCATCTCCAAGCTTTATATCGTGAAACACAGCTCTAAATACAACTGGCTGGGCATATTGCTTCCAATGAAGAATTGTGTTAAAATGTTACTGCTAGCAGTTTGGCATATCCAATTTTCCCTTAATCTTCTGCCTCATTTAATTAGATTACAAATAATAAGAAAAATAAAAGAGTAATCAAGTTAGACTTGCCATCTACCTCCATCCTAGACACTTCCCTTCTTTGAAGTTTCAAAATGGGTTGAACAAATGGTGACTTTGCCATCAAGCTGCTTAAAAGCACAGAATTTTGTCCTCTGACAGCCTGGCTTCATTTTCTCCCCACCTCTCCCATCCCAGGTGGGCTCACAATTTTTTTTTTTAAAGCAGTTATAAAGAGAAAAATACTAACTTTTGTGTATAATCAGCTTCTCCAGTTTTCTCTTGGCCGCAGCTCTCTCCACAATCTTCTGGTCAATAGTATTTGCTGTCACAAGGCGATATACAACTACTGGCTTTGTCTGGCCAATTCTGTGACATCTGTCTTGGGCCTGCAAGTCTGACTGGGGGTTCTGAGTAGATTAAAAAGAGTTAATAATGCAGCTAACCTGGTTGCTTTTAAGAATTGTACCACAGGGACCCTTTTTAATCAGTGAGTTCCGAAGGGTCAGACAGAACTGAAGGGAACAGCAGGGAAGCTGTGATGCAACTCGCCTCCACAGCTCCTTGCATTTAAACTAGCCCATCCTGAGCTCTGCTGCTGTAGCTACACAGGTGGGGTAACATGACCAGCTTGGCTGCTTAGGCACTATACAAGCAGATTAACAGCTTCTGCATTAAGAATTTGTCTGAGGTTGTTAGCTTCTTTTTGTAGGAGGATGAGAAATAGATATTCTTTTTCTCATGGGCTATTTTACAAGTTCCTTTAGCTTTCTTGAAAGGAAATAAGAGTTGTGCAGTCAGCAGAGCCGTCTGTGACAAGACAGTGAAGAAGTTTATGTCCACTGGCATACCTTTCCCCTCTGTCCCATGCTTGCAAGAGCAGCAGGGTCTTTGCTAGCTAAAACATAACACGGATTTCAACTCACAGGAAGAGATTTGAAGGCCTGGTGCTAACAACCCTGCTGTTGGATTGAGGGAGCTTGCAGAATACCAGCAGCTTTCAAACTTCTTGAGATGCATTTTTTTTTCTTCATTTTTTTAAGTAGTAATAGAAAAAAAAACTCCTAGTATAATTATTTTTGTACAATTCAGAAGACAAGCAAGTTGGCCCCGCAAAGCAGCTTTGGCTTTGTTTTGGATAAGTCAGGACATTTTCACCCCCGACTGCAGAGTTTAACATTTCATTATAGTAAATTACAACAACCATCAAAACTAGCAAAACAGAAAGTATTTCATGACAAGCATCAGGACTCACATACCCAGTCACTGTCGTAGATGATAACTGTATCTGCTGCAGTTAGATTAATGCCCAAGCCTCCAGCTCTTGTACTCACTAAGAAGAGGAAGACTTCAGGATCAGTATTAAATTGACGCATCTGGAAGAAAAGTTGCCTATTACAAAACAGCAGGCAGGGTTTGCTGCATTTATCGTGCTGCATTTATCCCTTGTTCACACAGGTGGCTGCAGGTACACTGCAGTTACTGTGCAGCTGGGGGGGTTTTTGTTCTTTCTTTTTGTAATAAATATACTAGCACTGTTAGGATCTGTACATTCCGAATATATTCTTTACTATTTCTTTGTATAGATCAACATTTATTAAAACAGTAGCATACTTTGAGCTAATCATTCACTCATCCAAGATGAAAACCACAGCTATATCAAAACTATTTTAACTATGTACTTAAAAAAAAAAAAAAAAAAAAAAGGCCAAAAAAAACGTTTTGTAAAAAGGACAATGTGGATATTTTGATAGTTTAATATTGATAATTTGATGAATGGACAAAGGAAGTCCTAGCTTACCTGTTTCCTCATGAAAAGTAATATTTGTGATTTGTAAACAAAGAACAGCTCAAAGCCACACCTTGGCATTTACAAGAAAGGCATGTTTGCATGCAAGGGCTCACTACTGTGCTACACCTGGCATTGCCTTGGACATTGCACCTTTTCCATTTCTCATTTATCCCTTAGGCTGCTGTGCTTCCTAAGAATCTTTCTAGCTGTGTGTGTGAGGAATCTGCCTGCATTCAGTTTTCATTCTGTCTAAATGCTCTTCTCCAGCTTCAAAGCACTTGACAGGCTGCAAAAGCTGACACTCAAGTGAGCTCAAGGACAGCACTCCCTTGTTCCTCCAAAGTTCCTTTGCTGGATACAGATACTTGCTTCAAATTATAACAGGAATGCAAGAAAAAAGGCCTACACCAAACCAAATCTCTGTGCTCTCTTGGACTAAAATTACAGATATCCCAATACGTATACAAGACTATTTCCTAGGAAGTCTATTCTATTTGGCATCAAACTTGCAGTATGCTACACTACAGGTGTTAGCATCATATCCTGGATTCTGGAAACAACTTGGGCAGGAGTAAAATTGCGATTAGCATCTGTTACAATCTGGATATATTATGGATGTCACACCTGGGCCACAGCGAGCAGCCATCAGTCTAGGCAGACTGCAAGAAGTTGGTTCGTAATACACTTCACCATCTCTATTATTGAGCAGCAGCAAGGATGTCAGTTGACATGCATGGCTTTTGCACACTAAAGACTAATGCTGTGCAGAACTGTACCCCAGTGTCACAGGAACTGGCAGCAATTTTACTGAACAGACTCCAAGGGGAACGTATGGGCATCCACTTACATTTTCTTCCCTCTCCGAGTAGGACATAGAGCCGTCTAACCGACTAAATTTGAAGTCTCGCAGATAGCAGTAATCCATCAAAATGTCCAACATCATCGTCATTTGTGAGAATAACAAGACCTACAAAATAAGGAAAATTCCTTAGCAGTATTTTTTTTTTAGTTATAAGAGACAGTTTTATGCCAGACAAACAACCAAAATACCCCATTAACCTTATAAATTTACCTTATGACCTCTCTTTTTCAGTTCTGGAAGCATCCGGTCCAAGAGCAGAAACTTGCCTGAATTCTTTACTAGATCTTCATCAACCTTAGGAAAGTGAGGCAGAGGAGAAGAGGGAAAGTTGTATATTAGAAGAAAGGATTCATTAAAAGCACCAACAAAAGCTGCTATGGTGCCATTTTTAAGCTAAGAGCTGCAAAGCTGGAGACAACACTTGTTTTAACAAAACAAGTTGAATCAAGATTAAGTTTTATCAAACCCATTATTTTCTATATCCAAGTGTTTTTTAAAATAAATTAGTTTTAATGACCTTTCTGAAAGGAGAAACCTTATAATTTTTATTTTTTCAGCACTGGAACAGCACAGATGTTTCCTTCCCAGCTTTTAGCAATGGTAACTAGTGTACAAGGCTTCCATCTACTGGGAAAAGTGAGTGAGGAAAACAGGGTTCAGTGTCTCTGAACAAGACACGTCAGTCAAGGGGCAAAATTTGGCAAAATATATTCTTAATGTTTTCTATCTCAGATTTTTTTCTTGTTTTAGACAATTTTGACATCTAATCTGCCCACGCATACACCCTGCCTAAGGTTTCAAATAAAGATTAAATCACACTGCTGTAATTTAAATGGGAAGCCTCTCCTGAATACACTGACAAGTTAATCCTTCACTATTGTCAGCTTGGCCTATTGCCTCTAACACCTAGACTAATTCTCCCAGTCATGCTTTACAAACACACACCTTGAATTGCTGTGTGGCAGGGTCCAGTGGGTATTCAATAAGATAGGGGTGATTACAGCATTTTCTCAGTAGCATCATAATATTCTGCAGCTTAAGATTCACCTCCGAATCCATGGGAATGCTCACTTCTACCACTGGCCTTGAAAAGACATGTCATCATGTTATTATAGAAAGGGGGCGCTTTATCTGTTGCAAATACTGCAAAAGGAAAATAAAAATTAAGCAACAAATTCTTGTGGAGTATCAGGTTTCCTCAAAATCCTTCACAGGTAGCAAGGTTGTTACTAGTCCAACAAGAGGATGACTTTTCACCATTCGTTTAAGATACAAAGGGGTATCAAGTAGCAACCAGAAGTCAAAAACAAACACAAAGCAACAAAAACAACTCGTGCAAGTCACCCACAAGAAAAAGGGATAGAAGCAAGTCCCTCTTCCAACAAATGGTCAGGGTTCCTGCAGAACAATGCATATACCACTCAAAAAAATCAACATCCTGCTGGATCCTGCAGACCTATGTTATGGGTGCACCTAAGTTACAGTTAAACACAGCTATTGCTGTCATCTGACTCACTCTCCAGTCTAACGCAGTCTTAAAAGTAGTCAGCATCAAGTTTGATCTCTAACAGCTCTGGTTTCAGGGCCTAACACTAGCATTAAAAGGAATCAAAGGTCCTTATTAAATAATTGCATATTAGTAAATAACCAAAAATTTTCTTACATCACAACCAAATCTCATGTAATCCAGGAACAAACATTTCCTCTACTCCTGATCCTCATGTTTAACTACACAGTCCTTGACCTAAGAGAGCTACAGGCCTAAGACAATCTCAGTCCTTATTACTAGAAGCCACTCATTCGCACCATACAGCTCCTGCACAACCCAGCAGCTAGGGCAGCAGTCCAGAGCACAAACCAACCTTTACTCTATCAGTAACCAGAAATTATACCACAGCTATTAAGAGGAGATTAAACATGGCAAGAACACTTCAACTCTAGTACAAACTCTTGTTCTTGAAACAGAACTTCTCTAAAATTTGACTTTCATCTAGCAAGGCACCTCCTAATCAGCCACAGCCACACAGTTTCCTGAAAGATTCTGCAACAAATGCAGCTCTTTAGGTTTTCCACACCTAAGCACTGACTGCAACTTAAAGGATCCATGCACACCACTAAAGTAGCACAGGCAGGTTTTTCAGTTCAGCTCTTGTAAAGATCTTGTAAAATCTAGCAAGATAAATAATTTCCTTCAACTTTGAAACTTAAACAGTTTTCATTATGCCCAAAGGACTTCCAATTAATTTAGAGACAAAACAAGACTACATACAAAACCCTACATCAGCATGACTCCTCAGGTCTTGCAGTCCTCATTACCAAGTGCTGATCTTAATCTCCAGCAAGTGCATCAAAACTTGTCATCAAACTAACAAGAACCTTGCTGAA
>JAUBOD010001054.1:0-30317 GCA_032353885.1 Nothura maculosa
CAGTGGAGATGAAATTCATCTCATGTCTTTATTTTTTTCTCAGATATAACGGCCATTTAACATCTATGTCATCCTTAACTAGATGGCCAAAAGCTATGTTAGCAAAACATACATTAAATATTAGAACTCTCTGTGAAAGAAGAAAGCTGAAAATAATATTACTAATTATTAATATTAGAATAGTTGGGCATTTTCAGAACACAAGAATTAAACACTTTGTCCTCGTGTGGTACTCATATCCCAATGGCAGCTGCAGCTGGGCTGGGCCTGCGGTGGGTGGCCCCGGGATCTGCCAGGCCTCAGGCTCGGGAGCAGTTCAGGGGGGCGCGGGAGGGACCCAGGGCAGCTACTCGCTGACTCGTCCAGGGCTGCTCGCTGTCCATTGTTCGGCTTGCAGAGCTGCTGTGCATGGGAGAATGGAAAGGGAGTGGTTGGTTTGGGTCATTTTGGACTCTGAATGGAAAAAAAAGAAAGAGGCTTTGTTTGGGCATCATCGTTGAGACATGGCTGTACTAACTTTGAACATGAGACAATCACATTAAAGTGGATTTTAAAGATACATTTGAAACAGAGCAAAATGAGGGACTAATGATTTGACCTTATGCATGAAAGAAAAAAAGAATGGCCTGCAGCTGGGTTTAACTTAAGGGGGGCATGCGATTGTAGCCTTGATTGGACGTGAATGTTGTCTGTGCGTAGCTCAAAATATTTAATTTCCTAAAGATAGTGTGAAGTATTCTCATGCAGTTAATGGTATAACTAGGCTACTAATGTTAATCATCAGTACACTTAAAAATGAGGATAATGCAAATGTGCATACAAGTAAATTCACATTATGTGGGACTTGTATAACATTTATAATTAGGATTCATTTTACAAGTGCATGAAAATGCCAGGAGGAAATATAAAGTGACATGTATTACTATTATGCAAATCCAACACTTACTAAACTCCTTCTTCTCTTACTAAAATCTGCTATCTAAATAATTGCTCCACAACTCGAAATTATCACCAGCAGTCAAATTCTCTTCTCCTTTCCAACCCATCGTTCCCTTCCATCCCTTGATATTCCAAAGTGCAGCAGCATTCAGCAGTGTTGATAAACATGCTCAGTGCTTTGGGAAACGGAGCCTTTGCACTGGCGCTCATGGGCTAGAAGGCTCCTTGGTGTGGGACAGTACATGAGGCTGCTCTCCCAAGTCCCTAGGTAAAAGAGCAAAGAACACTTCAAAAAAAAAAACATATCAACACTTCAAAAAAAAAAAAATTTCAAAATACTTCAAAAAAAAAAAAAAAGACAAATTTTCAGAGCTATACAAAATAAGCAGGATTTCTTCTTCATCTGCCATTACTGGTTTGCAAGATGGAAACTGGAGAAGCTCTTCCTCACTTCCATTTACTCTGCTTTTACAAGAAAAATATAGATATTAGAGGGCATTCTTCCTATTTTAAGGTTAGAGATTATCTTACCCAGCCAGTTAACTGACCAGCCAAGGCCCAACAAGCTCTGTCTAGGGGGAGTCCATTTTCCATCTCCTACTTTAGAAAAAGGCCTGATCCCCTGCATTACGTGCAAGTCCTCGTGGTCACCTGGAGCAGTTGCCCCACAGGAGCTTCCTGGGGCAGCTACCGTGACACTTCCATGCTCTGCTCGTGGAGTCAGCATTTGCAGGAAGACAATCCCTTCCCAAGGCAACTGTACAAAGAGGAAAGATCTCACCACTGCTCCAACTATTATGTTTCTTGTGAAAGGAGTGAGAAATTAAGGAATACTCTACTGGAAAGTACTATTTACTCAGAAAATTCATATTTATTTTGAGCATTTAAAATACGTACTGGTAGCTTCTTAACACTTGAGTCTATTACAGCTTTCTATAGTGAGGTCTTGGAGTTCACCATTTAATCTTTTCTTCAAAAGCAATCAAGAGCTGAATTCATTTGATATGGAGCTTGGTTTCAATTTACTTGTCTCTCTGGCTGGCATTTTTGCAGTTTTCATCTCAACTCATGCAAGATTGAACAGTAACAACGTTTTTTACAAGCTACCAGTGGACATTTCATTGGAACAAGTCTTTCTGGCAAAGTAATTAAAGAACAAGTTTGCCACATCCATTCTCCAAACTGCCATAGGTAAATATTCCCACTAATGAATTGCCTGAATTATTTTTGTTAGATAAAGTGGTAACAGCAAGACTAAGTTCAAGATATATTTATGAAACATCAGATCGTATTTCCAGATGACTGGCCTGGTATTGATCCCACTGATGCTAATGTAGGTCGTGCATCACTGCTGCTCTGTCTTATATCTCCAGCTGTCGTTAGTTCTCCATGCCCACTTGTGTAACTGTACAGCACTAAAAACAATTTCACAATTGTACCGTAATTGCACATCTGAAAAGGTGCAATTAAGTGGGGAAACAGTGCCAACATGCCCAGCAGAAAGGGATGTAATCTCATGTGCTGGTTTGGAAGCTTTTCATCCTCTAACTAGTAAAGACAGATTTTTTGTCACCTTTTGCATCATCCTGAGAAATTTATTCATATTTTCTTTTTGAAATATTTAAATTAATTCTAAGCACTGAGACAATCTCCTTGTACTCAGTTTTAATTCTACTTGTGATTCTGACTATATCTTGGGTAATATTTCTGCTGCAGTTGCTGTAACTAGAGAAGCTAAGTGCATCTGCTTTATGAATCTCAAATGAAAAAATACAGCCTCACGAGTCCCAGCAAATATTAGCAATTACTTCTGCCACCTCTGTGTGGAAAAATACTGTAGACCTGGATTAAGGTCACCGTAGTGTTAGCTAAGCGTTAAAGGGCTATGAAGCCAGTGCAGGTCAGACATTTATGCTCTCTCTATAGTTATGAGGAGAGACAGAGAGAAAGAGAGATGATCCCTCATCAGGAGCCCTCCCTCTGTAACTCAGCGCTGAAAATCCTTTGGCTGAATTGCCGCCTCCTCACTGTTTTTTTTTTTCCATTACATACAGAGGGACCCCAGAGAAGCCACCCATAAGGCAGATGGCTCCAGTTAGAGGGAGTGACTCGCAGCCTTTCAGGCTGCCACCTGCCCCTGATGTCAGGGTGGGTGCTCAAGAGTTACTCACTCTGTGCCACTCTTTTTTTTTTTTGAGCTGTAGATATGTTAGAGGGAAGGTTAGAGGGAAGATATGTTACTTCTTACAATTATGCAAACCTGTTTTTAAAGGAACAGCAAACAACGTACATTTGTATAGTAGGTTGTTCCCCCTGGAACCAAAAGGCAACTCCTTAAATAGTAAAAACAATAGTAGTTTGTTTTTTGTAAAAACACACTTTTATATTTTTCAAAAAGATATTTTTACTCTTTTTACTCTCTTCTTTTCTTCTTGGGGCATGTTCTAATTCCACCAGAAAGGCACCAAAAGACAGGCCACTGCCTTTCTGCATGTCACCCCTCCTGAAAATGGCAATGCTGTATGCAAAGTGAAAAGCATGACAAAAATGAAGGTCAAAGCTGTCTGTTTGGGAGTGCTGAAGAAAAGTACCTGCCAAGCAAAAACGCGAAAAAAAAGCACATGCTGCAGCTCAACATTCCTTCTCAACAGCAACGAAACTCATCCTCCTTCCCAAACAATTCTGTATAAATAGTAGTAAGTGTTCACTGACAAAATGTAATTTCAGAAGCTAACAACTTAAAGACCATTGATTCCTCAATGGCACTGAATGGAGCTGCAGCAGTTGGTCAGCCAGTTCAGAGATGTGAACATCTTATTTTCTTACATAGAATCAAGGATGAATCATTAAGATCTGTTAGGAAAGATTATAATCAGTTTAAGTTTTTTTTATTATTTTTTGTTCTAATTTCCTACATAAAAAATATGCTCTTTACATGTGTATATGTATCTCTATTTCTTTCTTAAAATATTTTTTTAAATTGTTTGCCTATTTCAGCTGAATTTTATAGAAAGGTGCAAGTTGGAGAGGAGATTAGTTCCTTTAAGATTTAGAAGAATTAGTGGCTGGAAGCAGGTGGAGAGGGAGAGAGAGTTGGGGAGGGAGGGAAAGCTCTGTCTGGGAGTTAACCTCAGGAGACCCAGGAATCTGGCTTCTTTCCGTGTTTAATGCTGAACTGGCCAAGTGCCCCTTGCCAAGGAAGGGAGACATCTGAGTCGGTGCAAGCCCAATGCTTGGAAGTGAGGAACAAGAATAGCGTAAGGACAGACCAGGCTGGATTCATAGGATCCCTTGCACTTGGAGGATAAATTTGATTCTTCTTCATATTGATGTATGAGGGAACTACCTTTAGATTATCCATGGAAGATATTCACAACATAATATACTGTATAGATAGGACTTCTTATTTTAGCAAATAAATATTAGGCAAAAAAATCAACAGGATTAGCTAAAAATCTTAATTGCAATATTATATTTCTATAATAAAATAATATGCTGAGTTCATTACTACTAATAAGGCTTTAAAAAGTAGGGAAATGACCTTTCGGCTGGAAAGAGAGGAAGAACCAAACATAAGGTGATGTGATCCCTTTGAGATCCCTTTTGAAAGGTGCTTATAGTTACCCCACACAAGTATTTCATTGGACATTTGTGACTCTGAGCCAACTAAAAACTATATAGCACTTTTCAGCACACATCCTATATGAGAGGGAGATGTTTGTAGTGATGTGCTTTGGCCAAACCTTTTATTTCCATGGGCGTGAAGATTAAGGATGGCCTATTAGCATGAAAATGGAAATTAGTGGAAATGCAGCAACCAGAATGAGCGGGTAAACTCTTCCTTAGCAGATAAAGGAGGATGCTTAGGAGGACAGTGGTAAGACTTGGCAGAAGGCAGCAGTGTTGTGTAGGTGAAGATAATGCAGGGATCATTATTTCTCAAGTCTGTCTCTGCAGTCATAAGCATGTTCCTTGTCTAATAAATGTAAACTAAATTTTATAGCCAATACAATTTGAATAGACTTTATTCAGTTTGTTAGGATGTTATGCTACTCACCCATTATGGGAAACTGCTAGTTGTCTTTTTAATATATGAAGTATTTTAATATATCCTCTTAATACATAAAAGTCTAGTAGAAATTAAGACATAAAGTGAGTCAGATATACTTTGGAAGATAACATTACTTAAAAGTGAAAAACTTTACCTAAAATGGTGATATAAATTTTCACTGTGCACTCACAAAAATTTCAGTTTCTTATTTTAAGATCCACAGGGTAGTCATGGTGTATAAAATACCGAGGTAAGAGACAGTACTTCGAGAGTTGTAACTATTCCCTGTAACAAGGATGTTCTGGCCATCTGCTCAGGAGCTGGTGGGTTTAGCTACGCGCAGATCCCTTGCTGCTCATGGGCTTCCAGAGAGCTCGGCGTTTCCCGGGAGTCTGCGTGGGGCTGGGCTCAGGGGCAGTGCGGCCGGCCGAGGCACCCGCGGCCCCTGCGAGCGCCTCGGGAGCTGCTCTCAGTAACACCGACCACTCAAGTGCCCGAAACAGAAACGGAGCAAAGAGCAAATATTGAAGTTGCAGGTTAGAAAAGTGCCGAGAGCAGCGACTCCTGAGCATCCCAGGCAGGCTTGAGAATCGGCCTGGCAGGGGAAGGAGCGCACAGGCCTGCCACGTGAACCGCTGAAATCTGCAGGGCTCTCTGGGTTTCTGCCCCAAAGCTGTTTCATCCACTTTCTGGACAGAGTCCTAAGCCATAGGTAAACACAGTGATTTCTGTTCATCAACTGATTATTATTTCCCCTCATAGTTCCCATATCAATTTCAGAGAAAACCATGAAACCAAGAAACCACAAAAAGTTTTAAATAAGATACCAATGGGAAAAATTACTGAAAAATATTTAATTTATGTTAAAGCTGTACTAATTAGGTACATGCATAAAAAGATTAAATTTTATTTTCTGGTGCTAAATTTATTTCTTCATCTATTTTTCTTTAAACATGCAATCCTATTTTCATAGAGACTGATCAATTTTGATATTGTTTAATAACTCTATTGGGTATTTTTCAGGCACACAGGCAATAAGCTTAGCAGAGTTTCAAATATGAGTTCAATTAACAGCTTTATCAGCTAAATGATTATTCCTCTGAGCTGATGCTTCTATATCAGTTGAAAGTTTTCATTAATAAAAGTTAAAATTAACAAAAACATAGAGAAAAACTTGTCAGACTATATTGCTGCCTAAAGAGATACAGGGTTTTGTAATTACTTTGGAGGAAACTTTATTTCACAGAATCTAAGAGCCAAATTTTACATAAATATTATCATACGGGCTAATGTAGAATGCTACCAACTTGTTTGTTTGGAGAGGAAAAGTCAAGTATTGAACGTCTGAGGTAGGTTGTGTAAGAGCACATCAGGGAAAGGGATCTAATGGAATGATATTAGAGAATTTGTACATGTACTTTGACAACTTTAGCCTTAAGGATGTTTTCCTGCTCCATGACTCATTTCAGATTTCATTCACTGTACTGGGGCTGCTGCTTGTTCTCTGCTAGGAATATCCTAAAGCGAAGAGCTATCAGTCTGCATATCTCACCTTCCTCTTCGCAGTCTGAGTAAGGAGGAACAGTGAAAATGCAAGATTTGAAATAGAGAGGGAGCCTTTGCCAAGGGAGGCTGGTTGCTGAGTATACCTCTCTGTTTGTCTCTCTCCCTTTTGCCCTTATTTTACCTTAGAATGTTACTAAAGGATCATTTAATAATAAATCATCTAATTAAGCAATTAAATGTCAAGTTCTTGCTTGACAAAGGTACTCATCTAAGAAAATTTACTTTAGGCATCAGAAAAATAAAATCATCTTGCTCTAGCAGCGTATCATTAACATTACAGTTCCGCAGGCTAAAATGCTGGTGTGAGAGTAGCTGCAAAACAGAAGGCAACGGGAGGGTGAGGAGCTGGTGTGAGTCAGTGGAACCTGACTAAACCCAATTTAACCTCACAGATGATCTAACCCTGATAGATCTGGAAATCATGCTTCCATCTTTCCCCTGGAACGAAAGCTTAGCAGAGGGAAGTGACAGTGAGGGCTTCTGACAAATGTTGATGTTTTCTGATGGCCGTTACTGCACACACAGGCTGAGGGAAACTCAAGACCTGAAAGAGGGACCCGAGCAGAGGAGGCTGTCAGGTAGTGACAAAGCAGCTTGTGTTCAGTGGCCATAAGCAGTGGTGACACATGGGGACCTGCACTGGCAGCTCTGAGTTTGACAATAGAAGTGGTGTTGAAGACAGGATAAAATGATTATCCTTGAGCACCACGGATTCAACAATTTATTGCCTGTATTGTAAATTACTGCCACTGAAAATCAGCTTTCTCAAACTAACCTTGCAAATCTTGGCTTCTGTTTATGCAAATATTCATGCTGATTGAAGAATGATTTGCCTTGTAGTGAAGAACTGCAAAACAGCGGTGCTGCTAGTGAAAAACCTGGGCAAGACTGCAGTTTGCATCAAAGAAATGATAGGATTGAATGACTGTGTGCTTTCCTTTTACATGGGTATGCAGCAGTCACAAGGCCACTTACAGGCCAGTCTTCATTAAATGCCACATCTTGAGTGCCCTGTTTCCTCCAGGTACTTGCAGTTACAGTATCTTGTAGACACATATTTAAGCATCGCAGTCAAAAATGCTCTGTTTGCAGATTAAGCCTGACCTCAGCAGCTTACTGAGTCTTTGACATTTGACAACATTTGAGGTTTTGCTACCTAAAAAGTAAAAAACACATCTCCATAAAGAAATATGTAGCTGCTCTGGTGTCTTCTGATTTTACACAGTGGTTTTGGGGAAGGAGAGATGTCAGTAAAGAGATTCCTTTTGTCTCTTAAAATAAGTTCTGTAGCCATGTGAATTGCTTCATATTGGATGCGATAGTGTGACTATAGGATTTAACTCTTTATGTGTGGTGCTGTGGCATATTTTAGAGATTTTTTGTGACAATTGTTTGTGACGTTTTGAGATACTGTTCCTCTGAGTCACTGACCAAAAGTTCTCCCCTTACTTAAAAGGACCAATAAAACTAGTCTGGCATCAGAGGTTGCAATTACTGCTCTGGTGAATGAAGGAGAAAGAGAGGTAGCTTTAACATTTTAGAATATATTTTATGGTTATGCATCAAACTTTTCCAGTGTTAAATGGAGGATTAAATTCTGTACTAGAGCTCAAAAATAAGAAATTTTATCAAATTATTCTTTCCATCTAAACAGTCAAGCAAATCCAATGTTATTTGATTTCTGAACTATTTTAAGCTTTATACAATTTTTGATGCATTAGGACATTAGCTGGTTAGAAGGATGGTGCTATCATTCTGTTCCTATATCTTATGTAAATGATGACATTTTTATGGTGACCGCTGTAGCAATAATGTTGCTATTCTGAACTTATATTGAAACTCTTATTTCCAAACTCTATTTAAATATGTATGCGAATTATTAGCTCAAGAAAAAGAGAAAACTTTGGAGACAAATCAGTTAAAGTGGCACACTCGGTCTCATTCAGTTAAAAGAATTAGATCAGGAATGCAAAGCACTGTTTACAATGCAGTAAGACAGTACTGGCTTAAGAGATGTTAATATTATTTACTAGACTGTGTAATTGTTCTTTACTGTTTTTTACCTGAAGTTAACTTTATTATCACATTGTAATATTGCCACCACTGTTGTTTTCCGATCAGCAGATATCATATGTGGTCATTACTAGGGCAAAGAAACAAACAATCGTCTTGTTATCACTGCAGAACCAGTATTATTCCAAAAACCCATGTTGGTGACTGGAAAAGTCACCAACATATTATACCCACTCTGTAGGTATGGGTATAATATGTTGTAATATGAGATACTATCCCAGCAGCACAAGACTATGGTTTGCTTCTGGACTCAGTAATACTGAAATAGAAATTCTACATATGCACCAATTCTCACTCAATTTGGATTATATTGGGACATTGCTTATGAATGCAAATACTTAAAAGCGCAGCTTGCAGCTTTCCTGGCCCCAGAGCAGCTGGGTGGCTACTGCCTGTTTCCCAGTTACTCGGCAGGCCCAGAACATCATGTAGCTGACACTGCCTCTCTCCTCGAATATCCCTTCTTTTCTGCTGATATATGTGATGCTTCAGGTGTAAATACCAAGCTGCTTACATTGCACATCTGATTTATCTCTACCTGTTCTGCATGTGGGATAGCTTGTCTTGCTGGTAAAGACTTCTTTCCTTATGCATTCCTGGCCAGGATGCAGCCATCATGCACAAGGGATAAGGTACCCAGGGCCTCTTATGAGCAAGGGTCACTGTTTCTGTCTAAAGGGACAGAGTGAAGAATGAAATATTGATTTCATTTTTTTTTCTGCTATACTTCCACATTTCTGCATCCTGAAGATATATTGTAGAATATTGCTAAAATGTGGTAGGACACAGTGAGAAAAATACTCTTAATGTTATCTGGTCAAATGTTTTACAGCAAAGAAAGTATTTGGCAGCATTAACCTCTTTTCTTGTTTGTGCACACACTGCCAAGCTAACTCCTTTGCTCATTCTCCAGCAAAGGGCTATGTCGACATAAATCTGTGCTTATGAACAGCTTTGAAAGGGTTTGCTGTGATTATTCCTTCTCATAGCCAGGACTTGAACTCCGTGCTCAGTCTAAATCCGATTCTTTTCCCTGACTGGATGATTAAGGTTGCATAAATTACTGTTGCTTCTGACAGAAACATGTTCTGTTTCATATTATGTTTTCATTTAACCTGTTTAAATGGCTAGAATTCAAATTTCATAGAAGGGATAGTTTTGGAAGGGCTTGTAGGGATAAAGGCGCTTTAGCAAGTGATCATCAATTCAGACAAGGTTGGTGAAAAGCAGTAGTTGTGAGGCTTTCCATATTAACGTCCAATTTTGTATTCCCCAGTTTTATAATTCAGCCTTTGTATTTGCATGTAGGCCATCATATTGAACTAACTTAGTCTTTGAATATCAGACACAAGACACTTGATAGTGGGTTGATCTTCCACCCTCAGGCAGCTCTGTTCAGGCTGTTGGTGCTGTCCCCTGGAAAGGAGCAGTCTGAATCTCAGGTCACTTCTGAAAATTCACCTGTGGTGAGATAAAAGCATCACTATTGCTGGTTACATTTTGAAATAGTTATGGTTGTATTTTGAAAAGAAACCAGCATGCTTAATTCTCTAACCCACATGCAGTGTTTTAAAAGCATAGAACTTTCTCCCATGAGCATCCTTGCAACACTCAGAGCTCTCAGCAAGTTGCCTATGGACCACATGAAACCAGAGGCATGTGTTCAGCGCCTCTCACTTCACTTCCCAAACCAGCTGGTGAAGCAGCAATACCCACGGCATAGCCACCGTGCAGGGCGGTGCATGCAGCGCCGCCTGCATGGGCAGCACGTGCGCGGCCCGGGGCGACGCAGAACCAAGCGGTGGCGACGGCCGCCGCGGCCCTCCCCTCAGGCCCTTTGCAGGCAGAAGAGCTTTCCAGGCTGGAAGAGCTTTCTGCCACAGCAGCGCGTTCTCCATCTAAATGAAGAAAAAGATGTGAACAGAAGATAATTTACAACTTAAAACAAGTAGGAAAAGAGCCATGTTTGATGTTAAAACCTGAATGCTTCTAATAGACTAGAAACTCACTGCTTAAATTTAGTATTATAACATCTATGCAGCTTATAAATCATTTTTTTAGTGCAGTATATTTTCTGCAGACCACTACAGTTAGTCTTTGCTTGATATTACCTTGTAAATTATTGAGGCAGTTTCATACAATGCATCACCTTTATTCATTATTAAGAAGGCAAGGCACAGAACTCCCATATTTTCACTTGGGTGCTATTAATAACAAGAGCTAACTGAGACAGGACAAGAATAAGGATTGTGCAAAGAGAAAACAGATCACGTGCATTTTCTTCTGCCCTGGGAAAAAAAATAAAAGGGATAAACATTTACATCTGCCTAACAAATAGCACTGGAATAAATAAACCGAAAGTGACTAATTTTAATTGAACAATTGAATTTTTTAACTAATATCTCAAAAAATTCATAATTGTTTGGGTGCTATCAAAATACTGATAATTATTACCTTATATTATGATAACATGAAATGTGGGCTTTTTCTACAGAAAAGAAATATAAAACGTCCAATTTGAGTTATTCAAAGACCATTAAATTGCATGCAGTGCTTGTGGAACTCTTTTATGAATTTGTCTATACTGTCTTATTTACATATGGTAGATGGCAAGGATACATGGAAGATATGTCTTTGATTATCAAGTGCTAATGTACTGTGTGCATGCTTGAAAACAGCACGTGAAACTGTGTGTCCTAACGCTAGGGAGAAGCAGCAACCGTCATTTTAAATTGTTAAGCCACTCGTGACACATATTAAAACATTTACAGCACCTTGATATTTTCACCTTAACTTTTAGCTGTGTATAACAATCTGCATGTTAAATCTGAGCACTATTTCTATTAATGTTTTAGTCGCCCTGGATGCTGCTGACAAATACATATTCCTAAATGTACCAGTCTCCAAGGATTCTTTGACACTTAATACTTAAGTTGTGTAACACCTTGTAATTTAACACAGATGTAAGTACAATATATACAATCCACTATTACATTTTATTACATTTTTAAAGAAATGTCTGCTTATGTAAAATATCAATGCACATTGATCAAATCATATGTAAATATCCTAGTGCCCATTTTTGCTAAGGGGTGTAACTAATACCCTTTGAAAAGCCTGTCTGTGAGACTCCATAGGAACATAGTTTTCTCAAGTTAACACTGTCTTTTACCTATTTACTTGACCAGGCAGTCACAAAGCTCTGCACCAGCATTAAGAGCAGAAACATGTTTGTAAGGTTGATAAATGCTTTTTTGTTTTGGTTTTTTTTTTGACTTGTCTGTAGTCTTTTAAGCTTGAAATGCAATCTTTCATGTGTGAGTGAGACCACTGCCCATGTGGACACTGGGATTCCTTACACACGTAAGGAGAGCTCCACAGTAGACGTCCCTTTACTCAGCCAGCCTGCGAGGGCTGCCCGTGAGGAACTGGAGCAGTAAATACCTGAAAACAGAGACAGCTGAATCTGCAAAAAGGCTGAAGTAGAGCTTCATATTTCATTTGTTATAATGAAGTAATCTGTAAAAGTCCAGGTCTGGATGTAAATCCATTTCAGAGACAGAAAGGGAAATATTAATTAGATCACCTTTTCTATCCATGTCTGCTGAAGAAAACGGGTGAACATTTCTGGATAGTAAAATCATATAGTATCTACCTCAGATGCTATGATAACTCTGCTATTAATATAAAATATTCCAAAGTAATTCAAATCGTGAATTTATTAAGAGGGGTGTTTTTTTTTTTTTGATATAGGACTTCTTACTTGAATGACATCAGAACGTGACTTTGGCCAAAAGAGCAGTCTAGCTGCTTGTGTGATAGGAGGCCAGATACAAGGAGGCTTGTGTGATTGATAGTGAGCTGTCCAGTCTCCCATATCAGGGGCATGCATTTACCATGGGCTGGCTTTCAGCCAGCCACAGAGAGATTTCTACTGGCTGGAGAAGGACTTTGAGTAACAGCTTTTAAAAGGGTTAAAGACTTTTGCATGAAGTTATTGAGGTTCATCTGAATGTCCATCTCCTTTAATTTTACATTGTTGTTACAGTACTGAGAATTTTAGCTGCTTCATATTTTAATAACTGCATCCTCCCTTTTGAGCATTTGGGTTTAGGTAAATGGGGGTCATACAAATGTTTCTCTTCAGAGAAAAGGAAACTACTGGCACTGTATGACTGGAGCCTGTTCAAGTTACAAAGAGATACAACAGTGTGATGGAGTAAGAACACAAACGTGAAAGGAGAGTTCATGGGAGTCTTTGTGTCCTAGATGAGTTTTGTGATCGGTTGAGCATGACTTGATAGAGCATATGGCACTGCAACTTATTTTTCATCTCTGCATATAAAAGAAATCCATTAATCTTTATTAGAAAACATATAAGATCTTGAGGGTTAAAATGTGAGGTAAGGTGTTCAAACTTCACAGAGTTCAGGGAAACAAAAAGGAAGGATAGTTTCTGTTTCATTTAACTAATGCATCCTACAGCATGAGAACATTGCTTTTCAAAACTAGTCTTTGAAATAACTGAAATATTCTCAGAGACAAGTTTTGAGTTCTGAATTGTTTCCATGGTAGAGCTTTGTTTTCTTGAGTTTCTCTGTTTTTTTCTTCTCCTTGTTTTAAAGAGCAATTCCACAGCAGAAGAGAGCATCTGAACAAAGTAAAGGGGAGAGAACTGAGGACTGCTTGCATTTCCTGTAAACTTTAGGTATTTCCTTTGAAACACTTTAATCACTTTCATATTTTTCTTAAACTGCCATTAGGTTTTCGGGCTTAGTATTTCAAATTAGTTCCTTTTAATTAACTCGCTATAATTTATCTACCACATCTGAACTGGGTCTGCATTTGCAACAACTTCAATTGACTCAAGTGTCAGTGCATGGTTCTGCATTAGACAGTCTTCAAATTAGAAGGACCAGTGATTAAAACAGTTAGGAAAATTTATGGATGTAAAGCCCAGACAAGTCTATTTGCAGACCATTAGACGAAATTATTCTGAACTCTTTTATCAATTCTATTGACATCTGTGAAGATTGTTTTAAAAGATAAACCCCCAATCAGATATGTTGGAGTGACTTCAGAAATATTCAGTATGGTGGAAGGATACTCATTCATCTATGTCAGGATACCCCAAATTGCATCATTTTGGAAATAAATAAAGACAAAACAGTTTGAATAACACCAGTGTATTACCAAATAATCTCTTGACACATCTGCTGGATGTGCTGTGGGATATCATTGATGATCACCATAACAGTCCCCTAATAATTATCTTTGAGTTTCAGCTTGGATAAATGGTGCTTTCTACTAATGATGACAGTAAAGCCTAGGATAGTGCAGTAATAGAAAAATAGGAATTATCAAGTAAGAACACAGCAATGATGATAAAAGACCAAAATATTCTTAGAAATATTGTTTCTATTTATTCATAATCAGAGGAGGCTCTGCTGTGTGACTAAAACTGTTGGCTACTTATTCTATATTAAAATACACAAGTAATAATTCTAAGCACACAGTAGGAATGGTAATTAGGGAGAAAAATTTGCTCGTATAAAGCCTTATAAAGTCACAGAGTAAAGAACATAGGTACTAAAAGAAATGAGAAAAAAAATGTAACCAGCATTCACAGGACTGAAGAAATGTGGTATGCATAAAAATAAGGGGATTTCTCTCAAGCTTAATCATTAATGTTAGAAATTGCTACACTTTTCGTGGATCATCTGATCCTATTCACTGTTCTTTCTCTCCCCTTGCCATTATAAGAAGGACCCAGTTCTCTGTTGGTGATTTTTTTGGCTTTTGTTTTTTTTAGTGGCGTTCACCACACTTTGCCCATATGTAAAGGCTATTGGATTTTCTGACAAAAATTCTTCAGTGGCAAGGATAACAAGGATTATTTACTTCAGGAGACAGAATGAGGAATAATTTTTGACCAAACAAAACAAATTAAAAAGGTTTTCTAGGCTATTTCAGGGATATTTCAGCTATTGCTTAGCTTGGCAGTCATTACAGCAGGTTTCATCCTCTAAAGGGCATGTCCTTGTTGGGCCACATGCTGCCACTTTAGCTGCTCTTACACTTCGTATTTCTGAGCACTGCCCCATGTCAGGCTGGAGGTGACTATTTACTGCAGGGAGACAGGCAGCTAAAACAGCATTGATAAAACTATAAAAATGGTTGCAGACAGGTGAGTGATGTGGGCACTACGCTTCAGTTTTCCCCATATTTCCAGCTCAGCCACTCTTACTGCCAGTAGGAAAAAGGAGACAGGTTCTCCTGGGAAGTAACATGAGGATGGCAGGTTTATTTTTCCTGAGGAAACACATTTGTAGGATTGATTGAATCTTACTGAAGGCAGGGGCATGAGTTAAGATTCAGAGGCCAGGTTTAGGTAGCCATATAGGCATCCTCAAACAGGCACTGGCACTGGTGGTCCTAAACAGGAACTTCTACACCACTTTCTACAGAGCACAGCTATCAGTGGCTGGATGAATTGCAGCTGTATAACCTCCATAGTTGGGATGTGGCGATGGGCAGAGTAGCTGCTGCATCCACGGGCTGTGCTCCTGCATGCTGTGTGTGCAGAGGAACTTCACTTGAGCATTGCTGCCCACATCTTCTCACACGTCCTGATGAGGAAGTCATTACAGGACATCTTTAGAAGGAAGTTTGGAGGTTGGGGTATCAACAACAGCTCTTAGGATTCAAGTTTGAGCAGAGGGCTTTCTGTGTAACAGTGGGGATTTGTTGCTTAGTACTGAGTCATGGTTTGCTTAGATGTCGATACCAAAACCTTCTGCCCCTAGCCTGCAAAGTGGAGTGTTTGGGATTCAGGACCCAGTTTGTAAATTAGCATTTTTGGATTTGCAGGGACACCAAAAGGGCAAAGCGAGTCTGTGTTTTTCCATGAACTGGGTCTGGTAGTGGGAAGGACTCCTTTAGAGCAAAATATGATTTAATCTTTGTAGCCTTGTGAGGGCAATGTAGTGTAAAAACGAAAGCTTGGCTTTTGTTTTCCAGGCATGTGTGCCATCAAGTTTGTTCAAATGCAGCTACAAAGAATAACTGCTGCCTTTTTAAAAGAAAGGAAAAACAAGGGGAGTGGTTCATGGTGAAGTGCGTGGAGCTGACCCAGAAGCAGCATTCTTCGGAGATCTGCTGAGCCAGGGAATGCCATTTATGCAGCTGGTTTTCAAAGTACAACCACACTCTCAGAACTATTGGAATTTCTAATTCCAAACCCATGCTCCACCCAGTCACTCAGTTTTCCAAATGTGTTCTGTGCTCTGCAACCCCCCATCTTGTTGTGCACCTGTTTGGGAGCTGCTTTCCTGCCTGCTGCAGCACCAAATCCCTTCATCTCCTGGGATCACACGGAAACCTTCCCATCTGCTGCCAGCCTGTCCATCCTGCTCACCATCCCCGCAGCGCAGCGACACATGCCTGCATCTGTGCTGCTTACAAATGGGCACACCTAGCACCCTTATCCTTCTGATGTATCCAGAATGCTCCCTGTTTTTTCTCCCAGTGAAGCGCTTGAGAATGTTTTGCCCACACTGCTGGTCTCCACGGGGACCCATTGCTTCCATGCTGTTTGGACATAGCTGCTCACGTGGTGTAGATCCATCTCATTCACATGTAAAGAAACACACCTTGTAAAGAAACGTGGTCTCCCTTTTGTTATTTACATCAGCCTGTAGAGGCTGCTGCAGAACAGAGCCATGACTGCAGCCAACTGCAATTTGTCTGGTGTTGAGACTTTTTAGCACTTCATTTTGATCAGCAAGTTAAACCTGAGATAATTATTTCCCCACGATGAGACAGTGTGTAGGCTGGTGCTGTAATAAAGAATTCTGGAGTCTGCAAATGTAGTAGGAAAAGGCATTTTTGTAGCATTTCACTCAATCAAAAATTTGATTGCATGCTTATTAAACTAATACATATTTCTGCCATTAGAATAGATCTTAGTGTTTTCATTAATTGAAGAAGTCTTTGTGGTGATTTTTCAAAAAAAATTCCCCAGACTCATATTGCGGCGCCGCAATGCACCCAACTTGAGATGCTCAGGTTTGTGAAGAGTCAGGACTGTAAAAAAGGACAAATAATATAAATAGGGACGTGCTAGGCCTGAGAGTATAAATTGAGATCCCTTTTGGAAATCTGGTCCTAAATCTCTAGGGAACCACTTTTTATGCAGGCAGCCTGTCAAAATCAGCAGAACTGGTGGAACCCCAACCCTACAAAGATTAATGCTCCAGCCTTTTCTATTTAGTTTTAGCTGGGCTTTCTAGAGAGCCCAAGAGGCTCGGGTGAGGAGCTCCTTGCGAAAGGGAACATGGGGCTTTGACATGCAAACCTGAGCCGGGCTGCCCCTCGGGTCCCTTGGCCACAGCGTGTGGCAATGGATACCTCTGGAGAGTGCAGTAACACTGACAAATTTTGGAGAAATTTACTTTGTGTCCATCCTAGACAGGTGTCATTTGAAGGGGAAAGAAAAGGCACTGCCCTCTCCTTTGCAGTTCTTGGGAGGGATGTCTGGTAGTGCCTGTTGAGAAAGCGGGATGTGTTGTTGGCACCCATTTAGGAGCAAGTGCAGTGAGCTGTTCCAGCTGGTCAGTGGGGCTGGAGAAGACTTCAGGATTCTAATAGATAGCAAGCACCTCTCAAATTCAATTGCCTTTTCCTGTCCTTTGGGTTAAGTTGTTATTGTTTTTACATGTTGTGATAACACATACCATTGCTATTCTTCAAGAGTAGAATAAAATGAAAATCCTTTAAGCCACTATATCTTATTACCGTTTAAGACTAAGGGCAAATGCATTATTCATATAGGCTTCTAAGGATAGCAATTAATGTTTGAATATCTATCTCTTTGGGGGAAGAATATTATAGGGTCAACCAGCTCCACAATCCAGGAAGACTTACTGAAAGATTAGAGGTTGATGTAATAACTACCTGAAATAGATGAGGCCGTTTGCTGTAATGAGGAGGGGATCACATACATGCATGGATGTGGACTTCCCAGTGTGCTGAAACAGTCTGCACCTCTACAGGGAAAGAAAAGAAAAAAAAAGAGCTGTACAGGACTGCCTGACAGCCCCCAATCAATGTGCAAGATGAGGTTAATGAAGCACACTGCCACCTCTACCTTGAGCTCTGTTGGTGGCTATGCAAAAACATAGAAGGAATAAAAAAGCAATGAAAAAACAAAATCATGAAGGCATCAGACTAGCTATTGCAGCTACCCCGGATCAGCTTGCAGGAGAGGAAGGTCTTCAAGGTTGCTATTGCTGATCAATGTTAAAGGCAGTCATGGCCATCAGGGTCATGTCATTTGTTCCTTCAAAAGGAGTGATAGTTTGTACAGAGAGCAGACTGCGTGAATGGGCTACATGCATTCAAATTGCTCTGTTTTTTAGCTTTCAGAGACATATTGCACTTTTGAAAAGTTTAGAGCTTCAAGAGCAGCTTCTTTCATAATTGCAATGGGAATAGTGCTGTAGAAGATTATTTCATCATAATTTTCATGTTTTCTGGATTAAAGGAAATGTACAAAAATATGAAACCTTCATAAAAATTGTCTATTTTTCCACCTATTCTCTTATTCTTTAAATTCTGAGCAAGTCCAGAATACTCCAAATTGCAGATTTGGACAGGCTGAGCACTGTGGCAAACGAAATGATAGTGATCTAGCAAATGTTATAGGGTAGTCAGCTATAAGTCATGGCAAGAAGGAGGTCGATGCTACCTACTTACACATTATATATGTTTGCTGAGCCTGCCTTCTGCTTAATTAACTCCATATTACTTAATTAGAATTGAGACATGAAGATATGTATCTCCTCTGAGATCCAATTTTGCTAAAACAAAAGGAGCCAGAGGAAGTTGGCAGTAATAGAAATTTATTAACAAATTCTAGTTTGGCACCTATTAGATAGACAAAAAATATATTCAATAGAGGAACAGCATCTGCCAAGGGCTCCAAACATACTTCATAGTGACAGGTATTTAAAATTTGGCAAGCGAGGCAGGCTTTGGAGCTCAGGATAGCTCAACAAGAGTCTCTAGAAATATAAGGGGAAACTCAATGTATTTACCCTGAATTAAAAAGCTTGGATTTAGCACTTCTGTTTATTTAAAAGAAATGAAGTGCTAAAAATATAAATTCATACATGTGATCACAGGGATGAAAACTCTGTCCACAAACATTTTGCTGTTGAAATTCTCTGTAGTCACACTAGCATTCATCACTGCCAGAGCTGCTCAAGATGCTCTTTCACTTGGGGACATGTAATTACAGACGTCAGCATTTCTGAAGGCATCGAGCCCTCTTTCTGGCTGTGAGGGTAATACCACCCTGGGAGAGGCCAGCCAAAGAGAGGACATCAAATGCACTTGTTTGCGTTCTCACCTTTATAGTTTCGTGTGTCTCAAGAAAGAGCTGAGTCATGAGATCCTTGAAGGAAACTGTTGTCAGCCCAAGTGCAAGATCTTGCAGAGATGCTGCCAAGTAAAGCACCCAAAAAGAGAAGCTAAAACTACCATCTTACTAGTTGCTGCAACTAACTGAAGTGGGCTTAAAATTGAGAATTTTGGTGTCAGAATGGCTTACTGGAGGCCAGGCCTTGCTCTCCAGGCCTTGCTGTTGAATTTCCTTGTGATGTTCATGCATTCTTTCCATTGCCGTGATTTGCTTTAGGTAAGAAGACACCCTATCTTTGGCATGGTGGTTAGGTTATTTCCAGTTGGTTTTATCATTTCACTCATCCTGATATGTAGAGCAGCAGCACTAATTCTTCCTGTATTGGGCATTTTCTGAATATCCTTACTGGCATCTAAGGCAAATGAGATTTTGTTGCAACTTTTTTTCCTTGTTCATCTATCAACAGACACTGGCACCTAGACGTTTCTGCTAGGCTAAATTCTTTAATTTTCTACTAAAATCTATTTAAACTGCTCCCAACTTATAGCAAGAATTTAATTAGAAGTGGGAAAAAAAAAGGCTTTGCCATTGAATATGCACTTAACTAAATTTGAAGAGTTTAAAGTAGCAAATTGGAACTCTTCTTTGGACAGCTATTTGTAGCTAAATTTCCAGTCATTTTTACACTGATTATTTCTCGATGTAGACAGTAGAGACTGCATAATGACACCCTCATGATTCACAAGTGAAGAGATGGCAAACTGTATTTTTCCTGTGATAGTGCAAATGACTAGAAATTAAGCAACATGCTGATCTGGATTTCCTTTAGGCAAGTAGTATTTCATCAAGCCACAGGAACATTTTAATTAAGCTCATTGAAGGTATTGTTGTATTAGGAACATAAAAACCAAGAAGACTTGGATGGTAAACCACTCATTACATAGTTGAGTTCAGCCTCCCATCTCACCAATGCTATTTTGCTATTAGAAAAGGTCATTTAGTTTGTATTTGTTCAGTAAAAATGAAGTGGTGATTTTCACCTTTAATTTTTGTGCTTTTGTATCATAAAGATCACTTTTAGACAGGAAGATAAATGACAGCAAGACAAGAAAAGTCTGTAATTTTCAAGAAGTTCTAACAGCAGAATTTCTTCTGTTACGAAAGACAAAATAATACTTATCAAATAACTTGAAAATCATTGTTGGCAGGTTTAGTGTAGAATCAGTGTATAAATAATTCACTCTTAAAGAAATATCTTTCAAAATTTAAAGCTGCCTTGACCTTTTCAGTATCTATTACTGTTAGAAATAGAAAATATTTAAACAACCCCCTCATTTATAGAGTGAAGTCTAGTCAAGATTCTATGTTAAGCCTGTCTGTGTAAGAGCAGTGCAGGCTGTGGTTACAGTGCAAGCACAGAGAAGGGGGCTACAGACCGGGATTTGAGCCGGGAGCCCTCGGAGCAGCCAGGGCAGCCTCGCTGCCCTCGTGTGACACCTGCCTCGCCCTAGCTCCGGAGGCCGGGGACAAGACCCTGAGTCTGCCCCACAACTGCCTTCCTCAAAGTCTGACCAAAATAGCTGAATAAAGGAATGAAAGAATGAATGAAATAATTTCATTCACTCTTGCTTGTGTAACGCTATTCTAAAATAGCTTCAGCAGGTTAAGGCTGTAGAGACCGTCCCTTTTAGTAGACCCCTGAGAAGCAGACGTGCTTTTGCTTTTGCCTGTGCTGGCCCTTCTTGAGGTTTGAAATAGCAACAGCAGATTTCACAACTGAAGAGGAATTGGAAAGCCTGGAACTGCCTAACCTGGCAATTTGTCCTGTAAACAGCCTAGAAGTCAGGGAAGTGTCCCAGCCTCCTCCCATGCTGTCGTTAGATTACTCAACTCAGACTGTGATAGAAGTGTTAGCTGTTCTCTTGCTTACGTTACACGAAGTTTATAGAAATAGGATGATAACCAGGCAAACATAGTTGCTGTACAAGATTTCAGGCAGCCACTGTTTCAGCTACTTTCCTGTGTTCTTGCTTTGCTAAAGCATCTTAGTAGCTGAATGTGAGAGCTAGAGAAGAATCAAGAGGAGTAGGAATAAAACTGTCATAGGCGTATCACAGGCAAAAGTCTTAAGGCACTAATGTAATTGGGAGTAACCAAGTGAGGGGTGAATATCATACCCTAAGGGGAATCACACTTGTGTTCATCACAGAGGTTTTCAAAAGTATTTCCAGAAATAATTGTGATTCTTTTTTTTATTTTATTCCTTCTGGCAGAAACAATCATGTTAAAGTGGAAGGAAAATATCCCCAGAATATAATTGTTTAACCTCTTTTTCTGGCAAAATCTCTCCCAGCTAACACAAATTGATCAGACACTGCAAATACATGTCTTGAAATGCCAGCCTTTTGTGACAGCCTGTAACAAAATGCTTCCAAATCAGAGACCCCAGGTCACAGTTTAAAGACGGCAGAGTAAGAGAATATTATCCAGAGCTTATCAGCAAAAAGAACATCCTTTTCTTTGGCTCAGAAGGTAGATCACTGGTATATATTTCCTTTAAAAATACGTATTTTACACAAACTTTTTTGTTGTTGTTGTTTCTCCTGTTGTGGGAATTCATCTCTTATTTATCATGATAAACAGTATGTGTATGCTGCTTTCCATTTAAAAGGAAAAAGAATATAGGGAACTATATTCTGCGAGCTCTGTTGTCAGACTTACACTATTCCTTCATAGACAAGTCCATTTTGTGTTATAGACTGTTTGAAAAATAGATAGGACCCTGGGTTAGAGAAACATGGTCCCTGAGTTTACTATTTAACTACTGATGAATTGTTTTAGAATCAGTGCTCCTTTTGGCTTGAGGCCACCTGAATGTTCATGCAAGACAGTTCATAGCAGGGAGGGTAAAAGGGGAAGGCGCTGACTGTGAGTCACATGTCCAGGCAGACAGAAGCGCAAGTCAGCTGGATCATTCATTGCCAGGTGATCCTTACGACAGGATAAGCAATGGCAGAGCGATGGCTCCGGTACAGTAACACGGGGCTTGATTTGAAGCCAGTGTAATGAGTGAAGAAAAAAAGAAAATTTAAGGTCCTTCTGACCGGATGCACGGGAAATTAAATGTTCTGTGTAGGAAGAAATACACTACTTTCTCTAATCCATCTATGTGTCAGCAGTGAAACCTAATGGCTTTAAGGAGCTGCATATGAACACACTAAGTTTAAAATGCTAGGATTGAGATATAAATGTTGAAAGACCTTGTATGGAGCAATTCTGAAGCCCATTATTTGGGAGGATTGATACCTGAATATGAAAACCTCTTCTAAAGAGCTGCATATGAGGTAAAATGTGTTTACTAACCAAGCAGTAATGCTAAGTCTTGTCAACTGAAATGTTTCTGAGTGCAAGCAATTCATGGTTACCAAATATTATTGTTCTTTGTAATACCTCTGAAAATAAGGTGTTTCAAACAGTAAATTTTATTTAGATTTTCTGCCTTTGGGAATACTCAGTAATATAGAGTTAATGTACACTTAGAGATGAGCAAATCACTAATTAAGTACAGAAAAACATGCTAGAGAAGCTCAGCGATACCGGGAGAAACACAGAATTGTAGATTAATCTAGCACTAACTTGTATTTCTCATTCCAATTTTCTTGTCAGCGACTTATCGCTTTGTGCTGCAATTTCCTTCTTTTTCTCCTGTCAATCACATTCCTTGGTGCGAATCCAAACCAAGCCTGCAGGCTTCCATGGCATCACTCTGTATTTACAATAGCAAATCTGAGATCAAAATCCCACTCTTTTTTAACATGCCTGACTCCCAGCGCAGCCTCTCCTCTCCGCTGATGACGTTCCCAGCGTGCACTTTCTCTCCACTGATGCTTATGGTGTATAAATAATTTGGCAGGTGCATTGTATTAATATAAATGATCTGTCACAGTAATGATTTCCTTGCAGCCGCGTGATGTGCACAGGCACAAAGTGGCAAGTGTTCTCGGTTTAACTTTTACTGCTGGGGCTGCTTTAAGAAGGGCTGCATTTGCTTGCAGCTGGTGGGAATTCTCTGCCTTTCTCCAGGCTTTTCAGATGTGTTCTGTTTCTCTTATAAACTCAGTGACCTGTTCTGCAGGTTAATATGAATGCCTCAAGGACTTCCTTGCTATCGAGCCTTTTTCTTTGCCTTGTGAAATTGCATAGTCACAACAGGTTAAAATAAAGGCTGAAATGGAAAAGAAAATACACGGTTGTAATAATGAGATATGAAACTTATCTGAACTTGAATCTGAAGAAGAAAATGTATTAACTGCTTTGAATAAAATTGTACATGCTTAGCTATTAGTGTATTACACAAGCAAATGAGACATAGTGTTGCAGGTCTGTTTACCATAGAGGTTTCTACCCCGTGAACATGGAAGCAGGAGCTACCACAGGCCTTGAAACCAAATTCATGGCACCCCATCATCTTGAGGGACACTTTGAGGGACAGTTTTCAAAACCAGTGGATCGCAGTTCATTCAAATGAGCAGCTCCGAGCTGCGATACCGCTCAGTGAAAGCCTGTGAAGTGCCCCCTCGGACACGTGCTCCCCGCGGGCATCACGGGCTCTCTCCTGTTTCACACAGGGCAGAACTGCTGCCTGCAGACACTGTGTAAGTTCTCGAGGTCATCAAGAAACCTGTGGCAGGATGTAGACTAAATTACCCTGACGAGAGTGCTAGAAATCTAGTGAATGTAAGAATTAATATTGCAGCTGGAGAAACTATCCCCTGCAAGCAATTTTTTTCAGAATGCTTAATTCCTCTATGTAGGTTTCTTTCAGACTGTTACAAATATTTTTCCAAAATTCTGAGGCAGCATAGATAGCTTTTACTGAGGTTCCCTTCTGTATTACCAGTTCAACAGGCCTTTGCCACCTACATGCTTTATATGGGGAATCAAGGATTTCATAGTTTTGAATCTTCCCATTCTTTCACATTTATTATGGAATCTTTTATTTAAGCAAATACTTCA
Organism: Nothura maculosa; assembly: GCA_032353885.1. Lineage (NCBI taxonomy): Eukaryota > Metazoa > Chordata > Aves > Tinamiformes > Tinamidae > Nothura > Nothura maculosa. The sequence goes on from JAUBOD010001054.1 coordinate 24,069, forward strand.
AGAATATTATTGCAAAAGAGGACTTGAATATCCTGTCATGGACAGAGAGATAGCCAATGTCATCATGACCTCCTCATGACTTTTACTCAGATGTCTTTAGCTGCTTTTTCCTCCTGCGATATTTGCTCAGTCTAGTATACACCATGCATATGCATATATATATTTCATTATTATTGCTACTGCCAATAACAAAAATACAGCTAATTAGGCATGCTGAAAGGATAACTTTAGCTACTTTAATATGCATTGCTTCTGTCACAGCGTGTTCAAACAGTGGTGGTGAATCAATTTGAAAATTCCAAGTCCGATGGTTAAAATAAATTAAATTAAAAGCCCACGGCTGCTTGATATGCACTTTTTAAGACTTTGCCTGAGATCCTTCTTAAAATGTCCCTGCCAGACTCAGCTACAATTTAAAAACTTATCATATTTCAACAAACTCCCATTTAACTGTCATGAACTTTTCTGTACTTGCTTTCACATCATTACTGATTACCTAGATATTTGTGTACAAACAGAAACCCTCTTTTCTGTTAGCTGATCCTTAATTCATTCACTGACAGTACTGTGCGCTGTAAGAGCAGCGAGATTCATTCTTGCAGCAAGGCTAGAAAATTATCCACTGTTGTTTCTGTTGGCTAAAATCCATCCTTTCCCTATTCTAGGGACAGCTGGAATCTCAGCGCTCCAGTGTCCTGGTAAAGAGCAAATATAATGACAGGTTCTCTGCTGGCTTTGAATCCTGCTCCTGTAAGATCACCCACAAACAGGAGGAGGAGGCCATGATTACAGTGCTGAGCTTTTGTTCTCCTTTGGATAGAGATACTGCACATTTTGTGCCTCTTTTTTGGCCTTTTTTTCCTCTTCTCCAAACTTTGTCTGATTGTGTTGAATTTCACATGTAGGTTTCTAAAAGCCTTCACTTAACTGCATCTCATTTATTGTGCAGTTGTGTCATTGTCAGACCAAAACTAAGCCAGGTTTGTAGGAACATTCAGGGAAAACCTTAAGAGGTGCATTTGACCCCAAATGGGTCTAACTCAACACGTTGCATCAGACAGATACATATCAAATCTTTTTCTGGAAACTTCAAACATGTATAGGAGTAGACTCAAGACAGAGTTTTGAAGAGTCCAGTTCAGTACAACGTTACAGTTCCACAGCAAAACACGCACAAGATCTCTGGATGCTCCTGTGCAATCCTCTGCAGGCTACAGCAACAGTGTGCTCTGAATTTACCTTGCCCTTTTATGAGACTGTCTCCTGGGACATAGTACAGCTTACCACGGCCTGACTCTGCTACCGCCCCTCTCGTCACAAATGTCCTGGCCAGTGAAGACTATAATAGGAATTAGATTGGTCTGACCCAGCTTGTTCTTGACAGCGCCTCTTTTGATGCTCCTCATCTGCTTGTTAGTCCCGCTTGTGAACGTGTGAGAATGATAAATAATGCAGTTCTGGCAGTCACTTGCCCTATTTGTATGGGCCATTACTTAAGAAAACCAGCTGAAGCTGGAACTGGTCAAGCATTTTTACAGATTTTAGATCATAAATATTTATACAATATTTTTGCTGTAAAAATGTCTCATTTTATAATTAGTATTTCTAGGGAAAAAAAACATGATTTTTTACTTAAATTATTTGTTTCTCGTACTCCATTTTCCCCCCTTCTTTCTGTATCTGATGAACAGATGTAAAACAGTGAAACAAATTGTAAAGGCACTCAAAAATGGAAAGTAAATAATATTTCCAATATCATTTCTGGAGTATTTTTCAGGAGAGTATCATGAGTGGTGTTCCTTTTCAAAAGGTATGCGGATAATACTGGAATGGGCTATTCTCTGTCTAGCCCCTGCTTATGTACTAACATCTTTTTCCCCATTGAGAATAAAAATAAGAATAACTGTTAGAGTTATATGTCATCTCTATATTTAGGAGAACAAATATACTGTAGAAGTAGCAAGCAGTCATTTCTTGGACCTTTGAACTATCTGATGCATATTATGTGTGCATCTATATCACATTTAAAACAAGAATAAGACAAATTATTCTCTGCAATCCCCTTTCATCTTCCCTTTCCATTACCAAAGCAGTATTATGTTTGCATGAGCAAACACTGAAACATTAGACTGTGTCTGCAATCTTAATTTGGCCCTTGTGAGTATGGTTTTAATACTGCCTTTAATCGTATGATCTTTTTCTTTTTTTTTTTTCATAAAAATCCTGTCTCCTCCTGTGCCTAATGAATAGTATTTTTACATTTTCATAAGTTTCTACTGCTTGGATTGTTCCCCATTCCACTCCCAGTTATCTTAATCCTCTTTTTAAAACCTCATCCATGACTGAAATGCCTTCTTTTTAAGAGTTGTTTTATCCATGTACAAAACAAAAGATTTTTATGTCTCCTGCCCACTCCATCTGTTTGCTAAGTAGTGCAGTTTGAATGTATCACTAATGGATGTTGTTGAACACATTTAGAAAATATCCCTATTTAGTCCCCAAGTGTCTTACTACAATATAAGCGCTAGTAGAAAACATACTTTTCTTCTTTCTTCTTTCACAGAGAGAACGATAATGCACATCAGGGCAGCCCCACGTGCCCTCTGCCTCGCGCCCCCAAGTCTCCTGCGTTTCTTCCATTGCAGACTCTCTCCGTGCTGCTGCGCCTTTGCTAACAGGACGCTGCTACACTCTCCAGTAAGTACCTGGTTTTTCTGTTTTACTGCATACTAGGATGAAGCATCTAGTTTCCCAGGTCTTTGGGCAATTAGGCACTCTGAAATGAAGCTGAAGATCACTAACTCCTTTTTTCTACAAAGGGTTAATATTAAAGCAGAAGGTGTTAAGTGGGTGGGATACAAATACCTGTCTCCTCCCCAGGGCCTTGTTTCTATCCCAGAAACAGCTGTGCTATGGAAGGGAGAGAATAAGAAGCTTTAGGTGAAGGTGGCTTCTTTCCAAGTTGGCTTGAGTCTCATGGCAGGAAGAGAATATACCCTTGAAAGTGTGTCCAAGGCAGCTGAAACTCTACTCAGGTAATGTTTGTAGAGAGTGTGCTTGCTTCTCTGCAAAGTGAGCCTTTGGAAGGGCACTGATCTGTGATGGGATGAATTTCAGTGCCCTGTGTTCAGAAGAGCAACTTTGCATGATGGAGCTTTTAAAAACGGTTGCTTTTTAAATAGTTGCTGGCTACTTTGTGCTCATTAGTTGTAGGGGAGCTGTGGGGATTTTAATAAAAGAGAACACTGAGATATGGATCTGTGCTCCAGAAGTTCCTCTATCTTGCTTCTTTTACAAAGAAGGAGTGAAGGTTGCTTTCTTGGTTTATAACCTCTAGTGAAGTTTCTGTTGAGAACAAAAAAAAGGCCTCATTCCTTGCACTTTGTTTGCTGGTATAGGCTCCCCCACTTTGCTCCTGCTATAGCTCCTTTACATGTTCCTGAATGCTGTTGAAATAAAGACTGGAAGTTCCTGCATGAAGTGCTCTTGTGCTCTCAGGGCACGGCAGCTTGAATTAAGGTGCCCTGGACATTTAAGTGTCCCCAGTGGTTCTTGCTCACGTTGCATGGGACACCAGCCAGTGCTGTAGCAATTAGATGAGACATGAGGAAAAGCACACATGTCTTTTGTACTGGCGTGGAAGGAAAGGCTGGTCTCTGTAAGCTGGGCAGGACGGAGTCCTTATGCTACAAGGCCAATGTCTGCAAGGGAGGGTGTCAGCACCTGATGCAAGGCTGTACCCAGCAGGGCTATGCAGGCTCTTTGCTTTGCATTTGTTGGGAACGTGTCATTAGTTTTCATGCCTCATAAAATTACTAGGTAAGTTGGCCTCTTAAATACATTTGTTGTCAGATTGTTTGAGGTATTAAATTCTGGCCGCTCTATTACTGTCACGTCAGTCATTCAATTTTTTTTTTTCCCCAACTTTATGTGGTGACTTCAATTCTGAACGAATTGTGTGGTTATGCAGACAATCTCTATCCAGCCCTGTCAGTGTCATGTGTAAAGATTATCATATATAATTTGTGCGTGTTACCTATCCCTTTCCCTAACATTGAAAGGGCTTCCTTTTCTATTTTTACCTTCCTATTCTTGTTAGTGAATTGAACTAATGTCTTTTGCTCAGAAGGGATCATGGAGGTTTCTCTTGAACATCTTGAAGCATAAATGGTGCTTTGCAAGTCTATAAACTATTGTAAGTAGTTGCAAAAAAAAATTTAACAGAAGTGATTCTTTTCCTTTAAGCTCTTTCCTATATTAAATGTTGGATGAGATGTTTCTGAATAGAGGCTTAAAGTAATGCCTCCTTGTGTGCAAAGTAAAATAAAAGTCATCTTGTTTTCATTGTATTCTTCCTCTGTATGGCTGTCTTCAGTGTATTGAAGTAGGACCTAACTACAGCTTCTTCTCTAAAGTAACCTTACCACTTACACAAATTATTTGTGAAGACTTTTCTTAAAGCTCTGTTTCCTAGTGGGTTTTGTGATAAATATTTTTGTCAAGTGTTTTTTCATGGAAAACTGAAATTGACAAATCTTGCCTTTTATCACAAGACAAAAAAGTCTTCTCCCCCACCCCCCCCCATCTCTTCCCACCCCCCGCTACTACTCAGTTTCCAGGGTAGGTTTTAATTTCCCCCGAGAGAGCAATTACATTGATTGGCTGTGAAATTTGTGAAACAGCGATGGCTCGGTGACATCTGCTGCAGGAGCTCAGGATATTGCACTGCGGACATTTTCCAGGAAACTCAAGGCATCTTTTCTGTGAAGTTGTAGCAGTTTCTCTTCAGTCTAAATAGAGGTTAATACTGATTTCTGATGACAACCTTGGATGTGGGAGGAGGTTTCCCAAGTGCTGCCAAGGAGTTTGGCTGCCTTGCAAAGGCTCAGGCAGCTGTATAAATTTTTATACCAAACTTGGCCAGTTGAATTGCCCCATGTGAACATGAATAAGGAAAAGGTGTATGTCCCTTAGAATTCCCTTACCTCACTGCTCCATCACAAAGTGGATGTAATGCTTTTCTACTGTACCATGTTTTGAGAAAAATGTATATGCATATATTTATGCCCCCATCTGCTCGGTGCCCCCAGATGTTCCCAGCTGTGCAGGGGTCCTACATGAACCCTGAAGCACCCTGTCATGCTGCAGCTGAACATCATCCAAGCTGGGCCTTCCTGGATGTTTCTACACTGGGGGTGTTTCTGTGGGTAGAGCTGGAGGATTTGGGGCACGGCTGGGCAGAGTGCGGCGCTGCCGCAGGCTCCAGCGCGGGCAGCTCGTGCCCGTCCTGCTCCCAGCTACTCATGCTGCCCTGGCAGACCCTGCAGCACGGGGCAGCTAGTGCAAACCCACCCCCGGGGCTGCTGCACAGATGTTCTTGTTTGGTTGATTGGTTTCAAAATCAGGTTGTACTCTGTGCAAATCTCATTAGTGCTGAGCATGTAATGGGGACTCTTTGTGTTTAGTGTTTATTTTATGGAGAAGGTCCAGTAATGACTCTGTCTTACTGTGTATGACATTCATTTAATGGGATATAACTTGCCTGTAGTCCTCCTCCTTCAGGCTGATAGAAATACCTTGTAAGCATTTACTAAGAGATGAAACAGCAGATCTGGTTCTCAGTGCCTGCAAATGACTGGGCTGAGCCGGAGGTGAGCGGAGCAGCAGCAGCTTGGAGCAGCCGGGCTCCTCCAGCTGTGCCCTGGAGCCGGCTGCAGGGCAGAGGGCAGCAGTCCTCGTCTCTGCACCTCCCCTGAGAATTGCCAATTCTTGTTTGGCCCGTTAACAGTGCACTGCAGGGGCTGCACTCAATGAGTGGGCATTAAATACGAGCTCTTGTCCAAACTGCACCTGCTTTTAAAGCTGTCGCATAAAGTGCCCATTGACGTCTTGTCATTCAGTAGTTTCCCTGGGCAGGAGTTTTTGGGGAAAAATTGGTTCAGAAGTATTGAGTGGTCACTTTTTTACTCTGATGAGAATGCATACATGAGATGTGTAATAATGGGGAAAATGTAAAAGAATAGAGGGCTGAATTATTATGAGATCTGGCAGATGATGCTGAGAAGCTCAGCTTCCTGGGAAGAGGCTTGCAGATAACACTGCTTGTTGAGTTCCTTCTTTACTGTGCTGCTTCCATCATTGACAGCTTGTTATTATAGTCTGCATGGGCTCATACCTGGGATAACTTCTTCTAGTATTTCAGTTTCTTCGTATTTTTGCTAAGAAAACAAATTCTTCAGCTTTTACTGC
>JAUBOD010001054.1:32232-58408 GCA_032353885.1 Nothura maculosa
GCTAGCCCCTGGCCTGCAGGGCACGCGAGCAGATAAAATGGCCAGGAGCCCATGGGCCACCAGTTTCATGGTAGGTGGCCCGTGGACGCGCCCTGTGCGCTAATTAGAAGCGAGGGCTAATTGTGTGCAATCTAAGCTAATGCAATATGGAAGCTTTGTTTGTTTTCCAAACTTAAAATCTGTGATCCCAAGTAGTGAGATAGGCGTTGCAGTATTGAACCCTTATGCATTAATGCATAAAAGTCACTTTCACATGTTTTCATTACTTTCAAGCAAACTTTCTGTCATTGTTTAACAAAAGCAAGAAACTATTTATTAACCAATATAGTTCCCAAAATCTGATGTCTGAGATATAAAAATCTTAGACAAAAAAACCCTCAACTGTGCAGTTATATTTTAAATATATATATATATATATATATATATATATATATATATATCCTGGGTATTTAAAATAAGTGCATTTCCTGGCATAAATCATTTTTCACTGTTTTGTTAATTTGCCTTGTAAATCAGGCTAAAGCCTTTAAGATGACTTTTCTCAGAAAGCAAAGACTCCAATGTGTTGCTTCATAGATGCAACCTTCCGATGGCCCGGGAGGATACTCGGGAAAATAGTTGCAGGCTCTCGGGAGGGCTGGCAGTGCCTCTGGGGGAGAGCTGCCCTGCGTGCCTTGGTGTACGGGCTGCTCTCCCTGCCCTACCTCTACCTGCCCTCCTAACAGCCATGGGGCTACTGACTCCCTGGGGCTATTGGCCACAACCCTGTTGTCCTGTGAATGGGAAATATTGGATATGCATCTTCATAACAGGATTGCCTCTGAATTAAAGCAGGTAAAGATTGTTTAGACCTATTGTAATATGGGATAGGTTTTGTTAGAATGGAGCTTTACATATATTGGATGCCTCAGTCAAACTAATCCTCTTCTGTGACAGAAATTGGAAGGAATGTCTACTAGAGAGACAGTCATGACAGCCCAAAGATGAAGCAGAGGGATAAAAATCAAGTAGGAGCCATTTAATTGCGGTTTCATCGCAAAATAATCTAAATGCTTCATTTCCTCAAGCTGACAGACTCTAATATGTAGCATTAAAAAACCGTATCATACCTAAAGAGTAAAAATCATAATCCCAAAATTGAAAAACCAAAAAAAAAAATTGATCATTGGACCTGTATACTGAATCAGTGCTTAACCTCAGCTATTACTTTGGAGCGTACTAACTCATGAGCAGAGAGCATAGCATTTGTGCAGGGACACCTCCTTGGAGCTGCATGTGGACGCCATGCCTTGCCCAGACTCGCTGTGTTCTTGAACCTCCCGAGCCCCTGGCCACAGCACCGACGGCGTCTCCGCAGTGAGGGCTGGCAGGCGCCCTGGCCGCGCTCCAGCGGGGCCGCCACCGCTCAACCAATCTGCTGAAATTTGAATTGAAGTTGCTGCGTCTGTCACGGTGCTGATAGTGCATTCCATTCCCAGAATTGGTGCAGAAATGATTTCCCTATTCTCCTGCTCTCAAAAAAGAAAATAAATCAAGTCTGCTTCCATTTTTCATACGCTGATGTTCAGGGAGTCCTCCCTGCCAAACAGGCCTGCTCTAGGCCTGGTGTTGCTCTGAGCTTTATGACATTATTAATGTGTCAGTCAGAGGTAATTCAAGGACTGTTGATGGAAATATCTTAATAGATTTGGAAGAAGTAGAGGAGCTCCGAGTACAACAAACCTTCCCTCAGTTCCGCATGCCCCTTTGAATTTATTTCAAGTATGAAATAGGGATGTCTGTCTCAACTCTGGTCTCTGCCTTTAGCAGAGTACTAGCTGTTAGGAATAAAAAGTTTACAAAAATTTTCTGGTCTTTGTCCTTCAATTAATCTAGCCCCTAAAACTTTACGATAACATGCCAGGACCCCAGCACATCTGAAGACAAGTTATGTTTTTCAAATTCCTCTCAAGATCTTGGATGCTTTGAGTGTGTTAGTTCTTATTCCCTGGCAAGCTTCAAACTGCAGTAGGATAGGAAATGGTCAAATTCTTAACAACAGTGGGATGTTTTCACTTCCATGTGCCTGAGGACAGTTGGTGAGAGCCTGCCCATTGATGCAGCAGTTACCTCCTGATAACTGCAACTCTTGCTTGAAGGCAGTGGTGGGTTTTTGTTATTGCTTAATACTCTGAGCTGCTTTCACTGTTCTAAACACTGCATGCTAATGTTCTGAAGTGTTAACAAGTAAATATTATGGCTCTACGTTGTTGAGTGCTTCTGTTTGTTTTGGAAATATTGTGAGTTCAATTCCGTTAAAGCAAAGGGGGACAAAGAGAATAAAAGCAAATAACATTGTGTGCAAAAATATTCACTGCTATAGCCTGGCTGAAGGAAGAGAGTAAATATTTTCTTTTGCATGCTAATTTTAGCAGGTACTTGGATAATATTTTCATAACATGCCAAACTCAATAGTCTCTCAGTCTGAACAGATGAGTGAAGAACACTGTGTTTAGCTATTTAGGTGCCCTTTTGTGGGTAATTGCATGGCATTTGGAAGCAGGATTTCATGTTTGGAGATGGTACTACAAATAACGATGGGAAAGGAACAGTGTGGGTGAAATGTAGGTGCGTAACAACTCCAGAAATGCAGCTTGGCAGCTAGCAGGTACAAAGTGAACATTGCTGACAGCTGGAGGACAGTAAATAACCAATAGATAAAATGAGATGGCACTTAGCAAATCTGGCATCATACTGCGGATAATTGAGGAGATCTAAGCACTTCTGCAAAATTCAGTGCTTCAGCAAAGTAGGTAGGTATAGAGAAAAGGACTGGCAAGACTGGGTAAAGTACAATGCAAATTCAATTTTAATGATTGGTTTTGAGATTAATCATTGTAATTCACTCAATTAAATGAGAAAAGAGAAAACCATAGATATTTTCATCTGTTTTATCGCTGCTGAAAATAAACCAATTTTCACTGGTATTTGTGCTCTTCAGTTAAGATGCAAATGGCAGTATTTGGCCTTGCATGGCGAATGATTCAGCAGTTTGGAACGGCATGCCCACCCCGCCCCGTTTTCACACTCGGTAGTACTAGGTAATGGGATATGTTTGCATATTGCCAACTCAATCGGATGGGTCAAATTGTAGCAAGAGAAATTACTGCAAAATTGTAAAGTGATGGAAACGTTATTGAGCTACTCCTTTTAAAACAGTTTTTAATCAACCTGAGTAAATAGTAGGGCAACCTCCTTCAGAATAGTACTCCAAATTCACAAGTGGCTAAAACTACACTTATTAGCTGCAATGGGTTTTCGGCACGCTCTGTGGTAGGGTAGCATGCAGCTATAGCTCACTGGAGGGAGCAGGGAGAAAAGTGTTCAGGATTGTATTATTCCACTGTTCCTCAGTAAGGTCATTTTCTGTCACTGTGGAGCACATGCAACTGACCCTGTCCTGCCTGCTGGGCCTGGTGCCAGGCAGGAAAGGGGCAGCTTTACCTGGACTTATTCATAAGTCTTTGTGCAAGAATTACCCTTTCACATGGTCTAAGTTTATACTTTTTTACTGAATCTTGAGGGATTTTTGATTAGAGAGCTGGAGTTTTTGGTTTTTTATCTGTCTGTTTTAATACAATAAGATGTTCCTGTTTCCATGCGGGAAACTGGTTAGAATTTGCTGTATCTTGTTTTCTTGAATCTCCTGGGAGTCCTCTGATAGCTGCTAGCTACACAATTAACAGAGCTCAATCCCATTTCTGTTAACTTTTCTTCATCAACATGGAGCTGCTGTTACTTGCAGTATCTCTTTTATTACAGCTTTAGCAAGAAACACATAAAATTCCTTGTAGTACATCTCGCTGTTGCCTATTTTTTCATCCTGGCTCGAGGCTAAACCTGACCAGGTTAGGAATTCATTTACAGTTAGGGAGGCAGGGGGTAAATAAACATGTGCTTATCAAATTGCCTGCATCTTGCACAGACAGAGTAAGTATAAGGAGAAAAAATTGTAGCGATCAGAAGAGCATTCCTAATGAAGGAGCATTGCCTGTTTTGTACATGAAGACAACTTCTCTGACAAGACAGTAATGCAGCAATCTTAACAGACACAGTATATACCGGGGAAAAGGTTGGTTGGGAGACTGATTCCAGTCTAAATTAACGTTGCAAGTGTCAGATACAGGAATAGAGAGAAGGCCGTGTTTTATACACATATCCATATATTAATAAAAATATTACAAAGAACATACATATGTTTGTGTTTTTGGAGTACACTGAGTGATGAATATGTCAAGTGCTTTAATTTCTTAGAAATATTAATGAGAATGACATTTGTTGGTTAAATATGACTTAATGTGTAGTCTAGAACATGAGGAGGCTTAGCCCTTTGAACAGGCAGTTAAAGATTGCTTTCTCATATGTTTAGCTGTTTAGTTCCTTTTGAAATATTACAGTACTCAATTTAGCAGCATGATAGTTGTGTAAAAATGTGCCCTTTAAATGAACTGTAGTCATACTGTAATAACACAAGATGGATGAAATCCAAAAACACTAATGGGTTATTTCATTAGTATTAGAACAGCTCACCACAGTTTTACTCCTACACTTCATATTTGTGATACAAAAAGTCATACCATAAAGCTTTTTCTATCCTTGAAATGGAGGGATGGAGATATGAGTGAAGGATGAGCATTAAAATATGTCTTATATTGCTTTATGCTAAAACAAACATATTTCTCCCAAACATGAGTTTTGGAGCCAGATCCAAAATTTTCCTAAATGATATTCAGATTTAGCTTTTCCATTCAGAAGGATGCTTGGCATGAAACAGTTTTAAAAATACATATATATTGTCCTAGAATTGGGAGGTAAAAAGAACTGGGAGATAATAATCGAAGTGGTGAGTGTAGAGATAGGCCACCAGAATAGAAAAAGGAAAGTTGATTTGATATATATATTTTTTTTAATTCCTTCATGTAATAAATGTTAAGTAGCATTGTACAAGAGTAATGACAAATGTATAATTATCCTATTTCAAAAACTGAGAGGACAATTTGTCTCTTCAGCTTTAGTTTTCCTGATAATCATGTTTTGTTTTTATTTTTTTTAAAAAAAGCTTATTAAAAGATCTTTCAGTGTAGTTCAACTCTTGTGGAAGGCTAGTACAACATCTATTTTTATTTTAATATTTATTACAATTTTAACAGTTTTTATTTTCCACATAGGAAATGGAAAATGCCTTATCTAGAAGTATTCTAGGCAGAGTTCACACCTGAATGTCATCAACCTGGACATAATGAATGACTTGATAATGAAATTTCCCTTTGGTGGTAAGAACAGTGGGAGAGAGCCAAGATACAGAAGCCTTGTAGGCTGTAGCCCACCTTTTGCATTATCAGCACAGGGTTGGGCAGTAGGAGAGGGAGTTTTTAAAAATTGTCTGATTCCAGAATTGTTGAATTCATTGTTAAATTTCCACCAGTTTCAGTGGTACAGCTATATTTTGAAGTCCAGTCACTTGTAAGCTGAGCATTTTTTATATGGTAGCAGCAATAGGGAAGGAGGAATCTCAAAGAGAAGATACACCTCAAAGAGAATGTGCAAAAAGCCTTCAAATAAATAAGAATTGTCTTTTTAACTTTCCTGTTTTTTATGTTAATTATAAATTATTGTTTGTTTTTAAGATAAATCATTTTTCTAAGTCTGTGAAAACAGTGTGGCATTTAAGCAAGCTGCATCAGTTTAGCCTTCCTTATGCTAAGTATTTATTCCTAAGAAGTGTAAATTGATTCTCCATATGCATGGACTCCAAAACTAACATTTATTAGAGAAAGTTGATGCAAAATACTAGGCCTGTATTTAAAAAAAATAATAAATCTTGAAGCAAGTCTGTCACTGGAAAGCTATAAGAACTGTCAATCCTGCTGTAGTGCGCTTGAGTGTACTTAAAAGTGAAGCATGACTTGAAAATAAAGATGCAAACAAGGATGTTTTTTAGAAGTTTTGACAAAAAAAAGTAGCAGCATTAAAAAAAAAACTCATTTCTAGAACATAAAAACGTTTCTGGGATATTCAACTTATTTTGCTATTGTTCAGTGAAGTGTTGCTTGCCTTCCTACTGAGCACATCGTGTTCAATCCGTAATGCAAATAGATTCAGTTCCAATTCATTTCATCCCCATGTTTTACTTGTTCATATCCCACAGAGCTATTCTTTCAATGCCAGATATCTGCTCACTTTACTTTCTTTTTTTTCTATTTATTCATTGCCCTGCTGCACATCCGAACTATGTGTTCTGTCAATAAGGTATATTTGAATACATAACTATTTATCTAGAATAATAATGGTCATCTGCTATTAAACCTAGCAGGATGGCTGTCTTGCATAGAATTGCATGATTCTGAGACACATTAATTCTGACCTTTTAGTATGATTTTATAAATCAGATGATTTTAGATTTTAAAAATGCTTATTAAAAAGCTCTCCATGCTACTAGTTTCATGCTACATATGTACATGTATATTTATCTTTTGCTGCTGCTTATACAAAGCAAGCTCCTTATTTCTTTCAGTTATGCAAATAGATGCACATTAGGATTGCTTTCAAAGTAAGCTAAGTATCATTGTGCTGAATTAAATTTAGTATTGAGGAGTTTCAGCAGGTTCTGTCAAAATCTCCTACATAAATCTACTTTTCCAAATAAGAATCTTTCAACACTATTGAGCATCAAAAACATGAACTTCTCATCATTTTCCTATTTTTTTCCAAATATTTTTTCTAAGTGAAGTACTACAGAGAATTTATTTTGCATGTTGCTCTAGTATTCTTTTTTTAAATGGTTGCAGATATTTGCCCCTTTACAGTGTAATACTTAGAACAGTTGTTGAACTGTCAAGGGAAAATTGGCTTTTGATAGAAGCTCATTCTGTCTTAAACCTGTTTTTTCTAAGATACTTTCTTTAAGGAATTTTAAATGACCTTGAAGTCTCCAGCATACATTTGCAAATGGTAGACTGAATGCTAAATATATCAGCCTAAAAATAATAGCTTTTACTCACTGAATGTTGACAAGCAGATCTCAAGGCCAGCCCATGCAGCTGCCACTTGCTGTTTTCTGAAGTTGTTGTTTGGGATACTCCTGTTTGACTATATCTTGACTGAGTCATTTGTTTGCCCTCTCTATTAATGCTTGATGTTGTGGTGTTCACCAACCTTGCTTCATGCTTGAAACTTCATGCTTGACACTTGAACTTAAGTTAATAAGATTTGTAGTGTAGTACTTCTGGAATGCACTGAGAGCTCTTGCTGAGAGCTGTAGCTGTGGCAAAAAGCTACTTGGCAGCATCTTTTTAAAGGCCAGGCTGATTGGCGTAGCAGGCTTTTGGCCTGTGTGATAAGTCTTGCTCTTCCTCATTTCCCCAAGTTCAGCCAGGAATTTTTCCTCTTTTGGAACCTGAGGAAACTGTTCTGAATGGGTAGGTGTGGTTATAGCACTTCTGGACAGTGACGGGAATCAAATAATGTTGAATTAATGAATAATAATGAATTAATGTTCTTTCCTACTTGGTAATTCCCAGCTTTTGGAGGCTATGAATCTTATTTCACATGTACATATAACATGGGATATGCTGTATATGATTATGGAAATGAGATTATATGAAGCATAATACTGCATTTCTTATTAGAGAGGAATAATATGGAGTAGGAGATATACCCTTCATGTTTAAGGGACGCTGTAGTACAATTATTTGAAAGTCTGAACCATGCTATCAGTCATTCAACTTCCAGGTAAGCACCTCCTAAAAGAACACATCTTCCATTCCTCAGGTCCTGTAAGAAAAGTCTATTTTATGCTGTCGGTAGTCATTGCTATCATGACGCTAGCATATATTCTAAATAAAGATCCTGACAGTCTCAAAGATATTATGCCAGTGGAAATCCCCAGCAAAGAAGACAGAAGATAAAACAGCAATTAGACTAGGAGCTAAATGGAAGAACAAAAGTCTGAAGGAATTTTATTGAAAGATTTGGTGTGTCTTCATATATTGCCGAGAGAATATGTCTTTGTTGGAGGACAGCTATGCAGACTGAACTCATACCTAAAGTGGAGAGACTTTTTTTATTGTGATCAGCTTGATCATTAGCTTGACATTTGCTAGGATTTTATGTTGAAATATTTTACTATATAACCCTGTTTTTCTACTGACATATGCTCCTTTCCGTACAGTTGTCTCGCTATAAAAAGATTCGCTCATGAAAAATGTGGGAAATGTTTCTTAATGACTGCTGTCGTAACTCAAATGTGTCAGAATTGCCTTCCAAGGCACTAGGAGCTTACTATTCCCCTAGTCAGACAACTGATGTCTAAGCAAGCTGCATATGTACCTCCGAGCTGAGAGGAGGAGGGGCAACCTTCCTGCTTTCTTCTAGATACCTACTCTCGGTAGGACATTCTAGTCCTGGGGCTATGGGGGCCCAACGTCTCTGCATAATGTGTCTGCCTCTCTGGACAAATCAAAGTCAGATATGCATCAAAGTCAGATTCAGGCAAAATAGCCTCGCATCAACCTAAAGTGTGTTTTTCTTCCCACTGAGACTTTCTCAATTTTCTCCAGAATTTAGTTCTATATTATTCAGTGTCTCTTAGAGAACAACTTCAGCTTGCAAAGTGAAGCATGTAGATAAGTCCTTGTGGAGCGGTATCTTGAATAAGAAATGGTGTTTATCAGGTTTTTTAGAATTGTATTCTGAAGAGATAGAACATTTTTCCTGTTATATTAGTATTCATAAATGCAAAAATATCTTAAATTCTTCCTTCAGTGTTTCAATTCCAGAAGCAAATTTTACTCTCATGAATAGTACTTAAAATTAAATTCTGAACTTGCAAGCTGGTGTATTTACATCAGGGAAGGTGTATTGTAGATGGAATATGGCACGCTTTCTAAGCCAACTCAACAGGACCCTAGTGCATAAGCAGTTAAATCAGCCAGCTTGCAATGTGCCCAAACTCCTTACAACTAGAACTATGCATACAGAAATAATTACTTCAATTCTGATAAGAGAAAATTAAATGTAAATGTTCTACCTTGCTAGTCAATGCTGCGGTGGCCTGAATTTTCTAATCATGAGGTCTCAGAGCTGTGGCTGAACAGAAGCCAGAAAAAAAGGATGGCTTAACATATTCTAAAGCCCTCCCACTTTAATCTGTCCCTTGTTTCTTTTTCCTCTGCCTATCTGAAATATTGAAAACCCTAGCGGTTTCCCTAGCTTTTCTTCTGATTGTAAGACTGACATTCAGTCAATGCATTGATCAATCTTGAATAGAAATAGAGCATCTGAATTGCAATATAAAACTCTCACTCATGTTCTGAGATTAAAATAGAAGGTAAAAGGGTTCAATTTTACGAAACAGATCTACCCAAAGAAATGATCATTTTTTAGGCATGTACCCTAGTGCATGCAAGTTCCTTGGTAAAATACTTTGCATGTTTAATTTCATTATGTTTGCCTGTGACTAGAGACCAAGAAAATTCAGAATTTTTTTTACCGGTGCCGGAGTTTGCTCTCCAGCAGCTGAAAAACGTGATCAATAGCTTGCAAAACTCCACATGTATCAGCAGCAATAGAAAGTATTTTACCATCAAAATAGATGCCCTAGAATTATTCACTAAAACCTTCTAAAAAGACAGTATTAATGCAAGTTCTTTATGAATATGTAACTAATGTATCAAAGATACCTGCACTTACATGGGAATACTTAGTTCCTGATTGCTTTGGGACCAGGTCCATCGTCCATGGACATCAATCATGTTTTTTCATGGACATTAACACATGTGGGATTAGGTCCACAGTGAGAGATTTCTGTTAAGCAAACGGAACTTGTGCTGCCTCTGTGAATTCAGAAATTTAGGCTAGACTGACCCTGGGGACGTGCAGTCTCTGAAGAGAATAACGTGACTGAAATCTGCTGAGCCATCTGGCTAAAAGCTCTGCTATTACCTTGCTGAATAAAATGACCATTTTAAAAAGCAGACCTTTCAAGTGAAATAGGTCCCTACATGAGGCCTGAAAGTCTTTGAAACACATTAGCGAATTCTTAATTATTGTCTCATTTCTCCAGCAAAGTTAAAAACTCTGTAGAAGCTCAACAGTTATACAACCAATATATGTCTGACGATATAAGAAGTAGGCAAGAGCAAGTTTATGGAGATAAGGATAAATTATTTTGTTGAAGCAGATGGGAGCCTGATTAGCTTCAACAAAATAGGTTATTCCCGTGGAGTTCAACAAATTGCAGCAAATGAGGCTTCGGCTAAATGAGTTGTTTGGTGTCCAGAGCTGCTAAGGGAACTTGAGCAGTTTGCTCACGTTTCTAGCAGAAGACATGGTAAAATGTCAGAAAGTGAACTATTGAACGGACTCAGCAAAACAATATCATATGCAATTAAATAAGTACTTTTTTATTTGCTTGGAAAAAGTAAATGAGGGTGGGAGGGTTAGAAAAGAGAAGGGACCACAAATCAACGAACCAAGTTTATATAAACAAGTAACATTCTATTTAGACACTGCATTAGTCTTTGTTCATCTGTAGTACAGTGAAGGTTACCCTTAAAAAGCTATGAGGATGTTAGGGGAGTACTCAAGAATTATGGGCTAAGTTGATGGAAAATTTCAAGGAGGAAAGATGTAAAGACTGAGTATATTTATTTTGTCAAATGAATGATTGAGATAATAGAGGAAAAAGGGGAAATGTACTTTTTTCTCCATTATGAAGTGCTGATAAATAATAGACACTGGACTAAAGCTAGGGAAAGGAAGAGGGATGGGTTTTATTCCTCTATAAATACACCACATGGTTCTATTAGTTGTCTTAACTATACATAAATATCTATATTCTTAAAACAAAGGAATGAAGGAATGTGATTAAGAATATAAACAATGGATTAAGTGTTTGAAAGAGGTTATAATATGATACTAAAAACTGTAATCAAAAGTTCTGTCTGATAGGGAGCATGTACTCACTTCATTCGGCTTAAATGATATGAAGCAAATAGGCTGTCTGTGGTTTTATACTTGTGTACCCTCCTGGCATAAGACACTCAACAACGATAGAGGCAATATTGACTTACTTTCTAATACTCCTTGGTTTTGCAAAAATCCTCTTAGAATCTGTGCCTAATAGCAAAAGGCAGCCTAAATATAGAAAATGCCAGTAAGACTTGAATGATGTCTTCCCCTCCTGGGTTATATCTCCAGCAGTTATCACTGCAAAATAATCTTTTATTGAGATGCTTCTATGAAGTCTAACAAAACCTGCATAAAATTTTAAGCTATAACAATTTCAATTTCCCTCCTCTAGCAGACTAATGAATAGTATCTTTCATTCTTTCATAGGTGGCTTCCTTAAGTTTTTTCTGAAAATATTCAGAAAGATAGATGTTTTGGTTTGTTTGTCTTATAGAATTAACACTGTTTCTGTGCTTTCTAGTAATTTTTCTGTAGGTGAAAGTAATTTATCATGTGCAATCTGAAACATTTCGTTCTTGAGAGCTGAGGTGGTCAGCAAACTATGATGAAAGAAGCTGCTGTGTCTGTTTCCATATGCAATGGGTCTACTATCAGATCCATTTGGTGCATTTTTATTTCTTCATTATTCCAGGCTGTCAGGGATTTGCTAATAGAAGTAAGTTATCATCTGTTCCCTCAACAATGATCTTGCAGAAATCATGGTCCATGTGACTTAGATCTCACTTGCTTTTTGTGGCTAATTCATCAAGCTTGATGTTCAGCTCTAGTAAAATATTGCTGTATATGGTGGGGACACAATTTGCTTTTCTTCAGTTTTCTCGGGGAAAGCTCAGGATAGATCAGAATGGCACTGAATGTCTCCACTGCCATTAGGAGAAAGCATAATCCTGCACGTCTCAGGAGAGAGCTCCCCAGTGACCTGGCTGGGGTTTTGTCCCCTGAATTGCGTGAGGGCAGGATGCTGTCTGAGTCTTGTCTTTGATGTTGGTGCTTTCATGATCCTCCTGAAATTCAGTAAGACAGGTCCTTGGGAGCCACCCAGTACAATTCTGATTGTTTTCCAGCAAGCTGAGCTTAAAAAGGCATTTTGGCAACAAATTCTATTGAAATTGAAGACTTGTACTTTTAGCCAAATTGATAAAACTGACGTTTTCATCCTGAGGAGCCATGGAATATAATTCTACGGTAAAGTTAAAGGAGTAGCTGCTAATTTTAGTGAAATGCAAAGTACCATAAGTGTGAACAGTCTTTGGCCAGGAAAATTTCCATCATTATGTGAAAGTGTAAGTATGTAATGTCTTTAAATTTACCTTGAAGTTCTCTAATTTATTTTATTCTTCCCTCTTCTTCACCTCTCCCTGTCCCCCTTAAACCATTCTTGCACTCCCTTCCCACATTCAGACTTGAATTAATTTCTCATCTGAATGAATAGGCTCATGAATAGTTTAAATGAAGTCAATTGCATTTTTTCACCTGGATTTAATATGCAAATAGACTACCAGAGCTATAAATGAAACCCAGCTGTAGCCACCTTTCTTACTTTCTCAATTTAGTGAGCATTTTTATGAGGGTGTAAGTATGAGCAAAGCTTTTTCTAGTTTACTGCAAGCAATCTCAAAAAAGAAAAAAGTCCTCCTTTTTATTATTATTTCTAGGTTTATTTAATTGCTATTACTGTTTTTTTGCTTCCAGCTTCCTGTGTGTATGGTAAAAGCTTTCTGTGCTTTATACCAAAACTTGAGAGAGATAAATAACTCTCCAAACCGAGTTGACCAGTCTCCATTCGAGTGCTTTTACACTGCATTCATCATTTCATCATCTTTATTATCGTTCCTCTAGGAATATAATGAACATTCTCACATTCTGGTAGTGTTTAATTTGCCAGCTATAAATTATTACAACATTTTTTGGAAGATCAATAGGAGCAAATTAATCTTACCAGTGTTGTACAGTGCAGTTCAAAACACTTCTTGCCTTGAGAGGCTTCTTAGAATTGTGTTTTCAATGCAATCATCATTTAGTTTGAAGAACAAGTTGAATAAACTGTTAAGGAAAAACGCAAAATTGCAATGCTATTGGATGACAATAAATATTTGTGCAAGGCAGAGCTGGTTAGGTTAACAAGTACACTAAAGACCCAATACTGCTCAAGTATTTTCTTCACACTAATGAATGAAATGCTACCATACATGCTGTAATGCTTAGCGTAAGCTAGGAAATTGCATGTCTAGCCTTTCAGCAGCAATACTGGTCATGTTTAGAATTCTTAGATGCCAGGTTATGCTGCAGATAGAGCAAGTCAATCACCAGTGTGAAGCCCCTCTGTGTGGAAGCACTTGGCGAGAGAGCTGCTGTAAGTGGGTGCAGCAAGAAGTCAAGTTGGCAGGGAGAACCAGCAGGCTCTGGAGCAAGGAGATTTATTCGTTTGTTTGTTTGTAACCCAGTTCCCAGCTCTCTGTTGCCCCAGCCTGCAAATGTAGTATTGGAGTCAGTTATGAGGAAAACAGCTTAATCTTTGAAACTTTCTCTGATGCCTCAAGGCTGGTGCTTCACTATTCTGTCACTTTTCAGATTGGTCCAAGTTTTCAAAACCAAGCTGAACTAAGTGTTTTCGGTACGTTTTGCTGTCAGTCTTTGTTATTCTTTAAAATGCTCATTTGGTTCTCTGAGTTTATTTCCATTTTTTTCCTCTCCACATTTTGTCAAATTTCTTATTCCTACATATGTCTGCCTCAAACACAACACGGGCAGATGGTTTTTATTTTTTTTTTTAATTTCCTCTTAGTATTAACAAATTTTTTTAAATTTTTTTTCTCCGATCTGGCCTTTTACAAAGTGCATTTACATTCTCTGTAAGCAGTTAAGATCCAAGTGAAAGCAACTGTATGGAAACTGCTTGTACCCTAATGGTAATGTCTTATTTCCTTATGTAACCCTTCACAAATCTGTTTTGAAAATTGAATGAGAAGCCTCTAAAACTATGATGAGCAGTTCATAGTTTCTTAAGATGCCACTGCTGCAAGGTGCAATTTTTATTTGTTTCTAAGAATGTTTTGGAGCTTATTATTTAAAAAAAAAATTGATAAAATGACTCTCTTTTCATCATCTATATCAACCCAAAGTGATTTACTTCAAACATACTTCACCTTCTTGTTCCCTTTCAGTCAGTGTTTGAATATAATAATCCATCTTCCAGAGAGAATATTTACAGCTCAATTATGCTCTACTACACAGCTTCTGTTTTGTGTGTGCTTGTTTTTTGCCTAGGTGGGAATGGGACACACAACTTGTTTATAATGGTCATCCATTTGGCCCAAGCAAATTGCACTGCTGCACTTCACTACCCAGATCTGCTTTGAGGTGCAATGCATATTGCAAAAGGTGATAAATGCACTAATTGGGGTTTCTACTTGAGCTCATATTTTCAAGGGAGAATTTGCCTTTAGTTTTTAAGTAATGTAGTTCTCATTAGCATTAAAGTTGTGAATGACTCTTGTTTATTAATCAGATGTCTTTAATACGTCGACTGGCTCTCGATGTCCTGTTTTCACTGACCTGTGTTTCACTGTACGGTGTGCAGCATCATCATTCATTAGCTCCAGATGTCTTATGAAAGAAGAATGCACAAAAAAAAAAAAAATAGCCATTAGGTAAGTTACAGATCTTGTATTTTGAGAGGTCTGATAATTTATACCAAAGTAATTTTCTGCAATAATGCAAAGGGTTTATAGAGTTAGGCTGAGATTAAAGTGGAAAAGAAAGGGCCTACCACCTGCCCTCTTTCTGTATCCCCCGTCACCCAGGTTTACTCTTGCTTTTTGCACTCTTGGGAAGTTTGTGCACTCAGTTATTCAGTGCTAGATTCTCACCATGCAAAGGAACAAGAAACAGCCATTGATAATCTATAGGCAGCGCTGATGCAGCCGCTGTGACAGAAGCTTTTCCTAAGTGCTTTTGCTGATGAATAGATGAAGTGCTCTGTTTTGCACTGACACATGTTATGGTTGTGTTGCCATGCTGGATTGGCATATTCTGGCTGATACCTGGCTTTGAAATTGTGGTGAAATCCAATAAGCGACACTTACTCTTGTGTGGACAGTTTATACTTGGGTTTTTTTCACTGTTTCGCGTTTCTCGTAGAGATGCTATTTGTCCTTTTTGCCATATCTTTTTCTTCCTGAATAGAGACTACTTTAATAAACCAGGTTGTGCAATATGTAAGGGTAGAGAGATAAGATTGTTCGCTAAATTGCTGGACTGGTGTTTCTGCACTGGAGAAGTTTCCAAGCTTTGTGTGCAATTAATTCAAGGTTTCAGGAAGATTCTCTCTGACCAGATAATTTTGAGCTCTTTCAGTTGTGTTAATTGAAAACATCTGCCTCCAAAGTGTTTGCCTTTTTCAGTGCTAACAGATAAGCCAGACACCTCATTCATTTCTCATGCCACTTGCCTTATTGAACTATCTTATCTCCTATGTATTTCCAATTTGAGCATTGATAGAGTCTGTCTTACTTGAAACAACGTCATAACTTAAGAGTAGATGTATACAGACATATACTTGAATTATATAGCAAGGAATACAAGGATTTTTAGAGGATATTTAACACTGATTTGAGATAAGCAGGATATGGAAGATGTATATGGAAAACACTGGTTTGGCTGAAGTCTTGCACAAAGACTAGCAGTTTTAGGTTTTGCCTTTTTTTGTATGGAAAGGGCTGCCCTTCCCTAAGGGTGCCATAGTGCAGAGCTGCCGCAGCTGGCAAGGAAAGCTTGGGCTGAGGCTGCTCTTGGAAAAGTTCATTGCTTGGCAAGTCTTTACGACTCTGGAGTTTGTGAATCACTGGCATGGAGTGATCCCCAGCTTTTTCCTCCGTATGTTTGTCCTTTAATCATTGAACTGAGACAGATCTTCAAAAACCTGACAGCACTGCAGATGTCACCAGGGCAAGCTGTTTGTGTTCTTTTTTTAATGTTCTTGCAACAATCCAAGATTCAACTAAATCATTTAATCCTATACTGTGCACTAAAGAAGTGGTTGGAAGCTTGGTAAAATATCTGACATAATTGCCATAAAGAGAAAAAAAAAACCAAACAAACCATTAATGCCACATTAAGTGCTACCATTTCCTTTACTCACACCTCCCAGTTTTTGATGGAGGGAGGGAGGGAAGGAGGGAAAAGGCACTAGGTGAACAAAGTTCTGATTAGCCAATTATGGCAAGTGATCCCTTTGTTCATTACTGTCTTCTCCATCTTTCTGTCATTAGGAACTATTTTTAAAATCTTTTTGTTCCTTAACAATACTTGCTTTTAATGAACTGAATTGAAAATCTAAACAGGAAACCAACCTTGAAATGGTCAAGATACATTTTGTTTTCAGTCTTCATCTAGTCTCTCCTTGGGCTTCATTTAAAATTTGCAATATACAGAAAAAGAAATGAAGGAATTAACAACCACCTTCACACTGGGGTGAATACATCTTCTGTATTTCTGTCTCATTATTACCAGAATTCTTATTTGATAGGACCTTGAGGCAGTAAAGTTTTTTTTTTTTTTTTCTCTAGCTGCCTAAAATAAGACACTGTATTAGCCAGGAGGAAATTCAGCACACACCTGTGCAGTACAAATGTTCACTTTTTTTGTAAAACAGCATGTTGCTTAATGTACCTGAGCATGATGTTTCTTTAAGATGTGTGTTCTGTGATTGAGAAGATGTTTCTCTTTGAATTTCTATTTCATTTAAAACAACTGGAAAGAGTTTGAAGGCCACTGATCTACAACGTCAGCTTTATCAGATAATGATACTGTTCATTTATTTTAAAAGTCATTACGATGCAACCTATCCATGATAGCCTCATGTCATAATTTTAGTAGTGTTTACTTTAAATATTGCAAATATTTTCTAGAAGGTCTGTGCTGTGCATGCATCCTATAACACATCAAGCCCCAGTTACCAGTGTTCAGAAGAAATTGAATCACACTAGGATAACTGGATTAAATGAGGGGAATTCTTGTTGTCTGTCACTGTGACTTACAGCATTTTCACTTCTTGCAAGTAATACTGTCAAAAGTTTGGGAATTGCAATCAAATTATTTTTAGCTTTGACTTTTTATTGTTCAATGTCTGGATAGGCATTTTCATAACGTCAAAATAAATCTAACATCTACAAGGCACAGCTGAAACAAAACTAATGAAGCTAAGGTGATAATGTATAATTTATAAGTATAATTATAAGTATGTATAATGTATAAATTGTCTTCTTAAGGGAAACAAATTGACATGAGTATTTTTCTTACCATCCTGCTGTAGACAATTTAAAGGCCATGTAATTGCATTTTATTTTCAAGGATCAATTCTTAACACAAAATTAACATATATGCTGTGACATAGCTGATGTACATGTTAATTCATAAAACTACATAAACACAGCACCAAAATCCTACAGCGTTATTTTAAACTCAAGCAAAAAGAGCTTTTTGCTGCAAGTTATTTTGGGGAGTTAGTTGTTATTTGTCATAGCCTGCACTCCCAAGTGTGACTGGTGCCTCCACCTATAAGTGTGGAAAAACTTAATAGAAAAATAAATTGTCTTCACCTCTCTTCTGTGCACAGTACAAGTTGCAAATAAAGGGATAGAGAGTTCAGAAAACTGTCAGCTACCCTCATTCTGAATGCTATAAAATGCCCCAGCAGTCAGAGGCAGGGATCTAAGGTGAAGATTGTGGCGGGCTAAATGACAAAACAAGCAAAAAAACCCTGCTGTGTTACATTCTTTCTCTGGGATTTCTTAATTGCTTGTCCTCTTTCTGCGATATTAATTTTGGTTGTGTGCTGTCAAGTGAGTTCCTAAAGCGTGGCTTTTGCTCATCATGAATGGTGTCTCCTTCCTACTGCAGACTCATTCACATGGAGTATTTTGCAATATTTATTGAGCAGAGCATGAACTGCAGAAAACATGCTCTAAGCAGAGAACAAAGCTCTGCTCTTCTGCATTTCAACCATACAGATAAACCTTCAAAGCATCTGATACTGACAGTATCAAAAGTAAAAGCTACAAAGGTAATTAATTATACCTCACAAATGGGGCTCATTTCTGAATATCTTGCTGATATTCCAGAACATGGAATATCCCACAAGGTAAAGAATGAACCCTATATCTGGCACTGAAATTTGAATTAATCCTGTTTATTGCTGAGGAAATTTCTGAAGCAATGTCAGTTCGTGGTATTTTGAATTTCCTGAATTCAACTACCTCGTATTAACCTCCCACTCCTACCAGTGAGGCAGTGGGATGGGTCTGGTGCTGAGATCTCCTGGCCAGCTGCAGGAAGGAGCAGCTCTCCGAGAACTAGTGCAGTGTTGGGAGTGATTTACAGGAAGAAATGAGCATATGGGTTGCCACAAAAAATTTAGGTTGCATTATGCAAATCTGTTGATGTATTGTCTTGGAACTTGGCAAGCAGCAGAGCTAAGGGTATGTTGGTAGCAAGCAATAGTGAATATTTAATTAAATGGAGACCTTGGGAGTATATAGGAGTCTTGTTTCCTGTTACTTCCATGTTTTCCAGGGTCTGCACGTGATATATGGTTGATTTAAAAGTGGGTATATACTTCCCTGCATATGCAATAATTTGTTCTCTACTGGTAATTATTTTGTATCAGTTGCTTCATGCAGTCAAAATTAATGAACCACTTTATTATCAACATAAAGAAGGCAAATCCTTTCAAATTGTTTTGTAGGTGGCTTAACTGGTGCAATTGAAAAAAGTCTAGTACTGCAAACGTGTCAGTGCTTTTCATACTAACTGTTGTACATATTACGTTATCTTACCTTTCTGCCTTCATCCAGGGGCTCATGCGTAGAGCAGGTGAACAGGCTGGTCAGGGCTGTGCTTTAATAATACCTTGTGTGTTGTATAAAATGCCATAGTGATTATGCAGCCTCAAAGAATAGGGTCATCCAGTCTTAATGTTTCAGCTCGTATGCAAATGGCCACAGCTTGCCTTGCTTCAGCAGCAGCAGACTAGGAAAGACATTTATTTGTCATTTAGACATAGCCGTCTATGGGTGGCATCTTTCATTAGCCCACTTCCTCTGGACTCCCAGGTCCAGTTATGTCTACACTGACATGATGAAAGAAAGTGTGAGGCTTGCTCTTTTTTTTTTTTTAACATTTCTTTCCTTTTTAATTAAGTGTCTTCAAACACCCTGTGATGACAAGTGCTAACTTGTGCAGTTCTGCACTCCGGGTCCAGAGAAATCTGGAAACAGTTGTCTAAAGGAGAAGTCAATATGAAGTGACAACCTGTGCGGGCCTGCAGGAACTGGATCACGTTAACTCGCTAATGGAGAAGCTAATGCATGTCACCGCTGCGGCCTGCGTAATGAGGACAGATTGGAGGGAACAGAGCTGCCTCTAGTTGAATAGGGATTGATCAATTTGTGAACGATTGCTGTAGCCTTCATTTTTAGCTGTAGCTGGTGAAGACCTTCAATTTAGATATTACTGCCTGGATTTTTCATTTTACAGTTACTGAAGGAATTCAGTGAAGTGAAAGATTAAGGGATAACTTGCTATTGTTCACTTACAATGAAATAAATAAGAAAATAATAAGGTAGTGGGATCCATTCAGAATAAATAAGTACAGATGAGCAACTGTTTTTATGTCTAGGAAATTTTCTCATGGTGAATTTGTTTGCAAAATTTAAATTAACAAATAATTTTATACAGGAAATTAGAGACTGAATACTCTCTAAGTCCCATTTTGCCTCAATTTTGGTGTCACTCAGCAATCACTTAGTAGTTATTGTCACTATATAGTGAGAATAATAGTTTATCTTTTCCTTTACCTCTTAAGCCTAATGAGAGCCATCCCTCACCTTATCAATGATGTCATCAGAGTTAAACTATTCAAAATGTTTCCTTTAGCTAATCATCATAAGGCCATCAATATTTGAAACCAGATCACAGTAGGTGTTCTCTGTCTAACAGAGGAGTCATGGGGTGGAAATGATGAACAATTGCATTTTCTCCTCCTAGTCATACGGAATTTTCCTTGTCAGGATTCAGCAACACTCTCAATGCTAATGTGTGCATGACCTGTAAAAGATGTGATCCTTGAAGTTTCCAAGGCACAGTAGTGATACTAACCACTATGTAAGTGATTCCAAATTAATTTAAAAGCAGGGAAATTAGAATTGATGCAAGAAAGCATTTAGATTGAATGCATAGTTCTTAGAGCAGAGAACTCAGGAAATAAATCTGCCGACCCAAGAAGCCTGTTGGCAGCAGCCCAAAGGCACAGGTAAGACTGTTCGAGAAACCGTCATGAGGTGCCTCACAGTTCTTAGATATCTCAGTAAGAGATGTGGAGTTTAAAAAATAAATAAATAAAAATCCTATATGCATCTGCTCTCAGAGTGCCTGTGGAATTTCTGAATTTTGGCAAGTGAGGACAGACGTTGAACAACCACAGGAGTTTCAGTTATACTTGCAATATCTTTATTGCACAGGTTTGGAAGTGAAGGCTTGATGCACTGCTCTACATCATTTCTGTTCTGGGCTATCAATTCATCACTCAGGAGCGATACCAATTCACTGAACTTGAAAGCAAGTACAAAAAAACCAAGCACTACTCTTTAAATATCTAGATATGTATGCTCTCTATCGCTGTGATTCTTTTTCCCCTGAAGTAGCCATTCCTGTCATGTCAGTTCATATTTCCTGCATGGTTGGGTTTCGCATGTTTTTAAGAAATACAGAGTTAAAGTTACCCCATAAAAATTCACGTGTGATTTAGTTATTTTTATCACTGAGGGATTTTTTTCCAGAATTTCGACTCTGAGCACTTCAGTCAAGTCACTTTTGCTGTGTGTGTTTATAGATGCTTAGAGGCAGTGACATCAATAAGATTTGCATTTTTAATGCATTTTGGAAGTGGTCCTATCACTAAAACAGACTAATACTTCTTTTGCACAGATTACTTGATCCACATGTGGGTTAGAAATATTGTGACAATTTTCAAAAGACTTTGAATGGAAGAAGTTTATGTCTAATGTAAAGCCTCAGCAAGGCTTTACAGACCAAATAATTTAACCATGTTTGATCACAAAGGAATAAGCTGCATCTATAAAAGAATTCTTTAAACATTCTAATTAAGCAGCTTAGGAGAAAATTTGCAGCCACTTGGTTTATACTACACTTCTTACAAAAACTGAAATAGCTACATTCTTAAATAGACTCTTTTTCCACTGCATTTTTCACAGTAACCTACCAGTCTTGTAGAGCAGACTTTTTTTGCTGTATGAGTCAGAGTGATTGCTGGTTAGTTAAATCCCATAGCCTCAGAACAGAGGTGAATGGCTCAGAAGGTGTAGGATTGGGCCGTGTGGAATATTCTTGAAGTTGCATGGCAATATATTGATTTGACATGTGAACAAGATAACTGCTATTCATCAGGTTTTTGCATAGCACAACTGCATGCAGGGTATCACTTTTTCTTCTAATCTAGAGCTTTTGAAGATCTATCTTTTTAATTTTTTTTATACAAACGTTGCTTGCATTTTTATCAAATATTTAGTGTATATTAGAGGCTTGCATGCGGATGCTGTGAAAAATACTCAGGTCAATAATTTATCAAAGTGGCTCATTGATTAATTAGCAGTGTTACTGGCTTAAATAGTGAAATGTACACTTCTGAGGGCATAATATATAAGCAAATCAAAATATTTATGCCCTTTCTCACAGAAAAGTTCCATTTTTCCATATTTGTCACCTGATGTGAATACAGCCACGTGGTGTAAGAGAGGTACCAAGAGTGCACAGAGGAAAGCAAGCTGCTTACAGCAGTGAAGAACAAGCAGCCCAGTGGGTTGTGCGGGTGGATGTGCCCTGTTCACAAGATATAGGCCCACAGTTGTCGCAAAGAGATTTCTTTTTTATCATGAAAGCTAATGGAGACACAAAATATCAAATAGACTATACAAAAATAAATTCCGTTATCTACAAGGCTTTGTGGATGTGTAAAGACAGAATGCCATTTCTCATTCCTGTACACTTCCAGTGAGACGTGTCCTGTAAGACTTTCAAATATATAATGCAAATAAATCATGCCATGGAGAACACAGAGATGTATGTACAGTGGCATTTGTCATCTGAGGTTATGTTGGAAGCGACTGGACATTTATATGCCACAGGAAATGGTTATTAACTGTAGCTGTCCAGTCTGTTATGGGTTAATACACTATAAAAGCATTCAGTGCTTTATGCCCTCATGAAAAGTCTACCAACATCCAAGCCGATGCGCTGCATGGCGTTGCATGTTGACTTGGCATAATAACCTATCTGCTGGTAGTACTGTAATATTTAGCTTATGAGGTGAGGTCAGTGTTTGCAAAATTGTTCAGCAGACAATTGTTCTAGTTAAGCCAAAATTCATGTTGGTTTGTAAAACATTTTGCACAGAGACAAGGACTAAGCTGAGGCTGAACATAGAGAAGAATGAAACAGAAATCAAGAACAACAAGATGAGAATTACATTATCTGCGCAGTTCTCTAGTCTGTATCTTGGCAATAATTCAAAGTCTGTAGCAAATATTACTTTTCAATACATAAAGATTTTTGACACTTGATTTACACAGTTTGTAATCTCTACTTTTTGGCAAAGAACAATCTAATTCTGTAAAGGCATTTTGAAAATCTTTTATCTGTGTTCTTTATATCAGGCACAGCCTGTTTTGGGCTGTGCCTGATATAACTTCTAAGATTCTCCTGGAGCATGTCCCAGGATTATCAAGCCTCGAACCTTGTACTTAGAGTAACCAACTCTGAGTACTTTTCTTAGAATTTTGAGGGATGTTTAGCTTCATTGTATTTGAAGTATGAACCTATAAAGTCACAAAAGCTAGAAAATATTTGAATTTTGCTTATTGCACTTCAAAATCATCTTAACAGCCAGTGGGAAACCACTACAAGGAGGGAAATTTCCCTGACTCTGGTGGAATGTTAAGGCTGAAAGGAGAAATGAGACAGAAAGAAGTGAAACACTTTTGCCTGGATCAAAAACAGAGGAAAACAGGGCAAAGCAAGGAGAATAATTACACCCTTTGTTTCTTTTCTCTGAATAGATGAGGTTGCCACAGGAACTTCAACATTGTTTGATTTTGGGGGTTTCACATTTCATCCATTCCTGTCTACTTGCCTTAAGTGCAATGCAAAAATTGATGGCTGGTTTCTGTTTTGCATGGCAAGACCAGCTACTTTGCAAAGAAATTCTCCAAAGCCAATGAATCTAACAAGCCCTGTGGTCAAACTATGAATGTATGTGAATTTTATGAGTCAGTAAAACAGTTATGCTCATAAACAGACTTAAGTAGTATCAATAAGGATTTAAAATGGAGCTTGTATTTCATCTTAGCAGGTCATGCACTTAAATTGAGGTGGTAAATGGCTGATGCCAGAGCCAAGGTGCTGAGCTGTGTGATAGCGGTATCCTAATGCTCAGCCCTAGACTTATGTACCTTCCCACTCCAGCCTGTCCCTGCCAGTGCAGTACGGGGTGCTTTTTGCCTCATTGCATTATCAACTAAGCATGGGCACGTGGCTAAAGTGCTGTTCCCTTTCCGACTCGGAAGTTGTTGGGTCTAGATTTACATGGGAACTCCCGACTGTTGTTACTTATTTCTCGGTAATCATGGCAAAATGAAGATTTCAGCATTTTTCCACATTTTTCTGCTTTCCCCGCCTTTCATTCATTTTTTTTTAATTTTTCTGACTGTGCTAAAAACAGAACAGATACAATTACATCTGTACATATAATATGGTTCATAAGAAATAGACTTTGTCTAAAATACAGGCTTAAAAAAGTTTCATTTGCATATTGAAAAATAATATGGTAAATATTGTTGAATACATTAAAAGAAGATTTTTCTGGTGATTGTCTGAAATAACAATAATATTCTCATTCCTAACATATAATGTTTTGGGAGATTAAACCATTATTTGCCTTTATTGTGATGATTATCTAAAATGATTTTCTTTACCGTTTTAACATGTCTGCTCTTTCTCTTCTACTCTAATGTTTTTTCCTCTGGCCTTTTTTTCTCCTTTTTTATTTATTTGTAAAACCAAATGTATGCACACATTTTGTTAATACTCAGATTTCAGCATATTTCTGAATATGCATGCTTCTGTGCAGTAGAGTTATTGCAATGCAAATATTGCAGTTTTAACCTGTGCTCTTAGACGGTAATCCCTGAAATCTATGAAAAGGGTCTCTCTGATTTCCATGCTCTTCAAATCAGGTTAGTACTTCAGTCTTGCTGATACAATTAATGTACCACATTTCATAGTGTTGCTTCCTGAGTATTATTGGCAGAAAATGTCTGGCTCCAGTGGACTAGAGGTTTGAGTGCTAAATTGAGGACGTTCTTGTTGAGATTATTTTAATTATACCTTTCATGAGCATTAAAATGGATAAATATAAATTAAAGTTAGTGGTTAACTGCTCGAAACAAGGAGAGATGCCAGATGTTAATAATGCAACTTATTGGCCTACTGGAAAAAGCTTTGCACTGTGGGGATGGGAGCAGACCGAGGCCAAAGAAGATTTCATAGAACATCTGCACATTGCCCCAGGGGCAACACGCACCCCTGGCACCCTCCAGTATGAGCACAGGATGGGCAGAAATTGCTCAAAGAAACAGCATTTGAAATAGGAAAGAATAGCAAATATAACAATAATTCTAATAATAAAAACTTAAATCAGTTTGCAAAATTTTTTCAAGTGTCAACAAGTGAGAAATTCGTCAACTACAATTGATAAGGAATATAATTCAGTATCAGCCTTTCTGAAAGCAAACTGTCTTGGGACCGGCTCTTGAAAACCTTGGGTGTCACATTTCTAGAACTTTGTTACCACTGTCTTGAATGACCTGCAGACGATCGGAAATGCGCCGTTAAAGTAGCCTCTCACTATCCACCAGTTATAAATTGACAGGAAGGCAGACATATGCACAAAAAGCATTTCTAGGTCACGTATTTCATGTTTTATTAAAGCATGCTTCAGTGTGGCTCCATTAACTGAGAAACAGTCCTCTCTTCTGTCTATTATTAAAGGAAATAGATTTATTTTATTGTAACTTCTGCAGGTTCAACTTGTCATTATTCGTTATGCCTTTATTTTTCTTTTAAACTGGTATACAGAGAGTAAAAGAGTGTTAATTTGAGAATGTAACACAGATCAAAATCTGTAGACAAGTGGGATTTGCCCCTTACTCAAAAGCAGGTATAGTTAATATAGACTAGCCTAAATGCATGCCATTTTTAGCAGGGAAATCTATTTTAAGCATTAGGAGTTTATTATCATTCCAGTCCTCGAAGTAGTAGAAATTGCTTTTTTTTTCTCCAATACAGTTAAATTAAACCTTTTTTTTTTTTCTTCTTTTTAAAGGCAGGAAGCAATCCTTTTTCATTGGGCTACAGCTAATTTGGGCTCTTGAAGTTGCCATAAATATTGTTCCCCTAATAAAGAACTGTTTGATGGGTTCTAAAGTCCTTCAGAGAGTTAGGACCTTGCTTTATAGACCTCTGCAAGTGAATTTACTCCCCGGCTTAAATCTAAAGAGTCCAGCTGTTTCTAGTGTTGAATTTCTAATGACTGAAATATTGGATTTACTTAGTCATGATAAATAGGACAGCATTTGTAGCATTAGAGGAGAATTAATTTACCAATCTATAATAGTAGGCCTCGATCCTACCATTCAAATTTATGGAGGCCATTTATGTGAAAGTCAATGCCAGCATTTTACATCATTAAAATGAACAATATGATCCATGGGATGCCAATATAACAGCTCTCCAGGACCTGAAAAATTTACTAAGAGACATTCAATTTACTCTATTGTTAAAAATCCATGGAAACCTCTTCCAGGAAAACCCTAGGTATTTCTCTCTTATGGTGGGAGTGCAGGTGTTTGGATTCACAGTCCAGTGGTTCTAGTTAGGTTATTTAGTAAATAAACTAGAGTTCATGCTATTAGCATAAATGTAACCAGCAAGTTTTGGTTATTGGTACATTTGGAACAGGCTTGTCACTTGATACTCTGCTTTTTTATTTTTCATCATAACAGAATTTTGATTTCATCAATTATATTGTTGTATT